>PQMF01000097.1:0-86520 GCA_003004485.1 Aspergillaceae sp. MA 6039 | reverse complement strand
TCTCTTCCTCTTCCCCGTCTCCTCCTCTTCCCCGTCCTCTCCTCCTCCTCCTCCTCCTCCTCCTCCTCCTCCTCTTTCTTCTCCTCCTTCTTCTGCCCCTGCGGGTGTACCCGTGGGATTGGCGAGAAGACGCGCGCGGGTTTCAGCAAGGAGCTGGGAGAGTGGTTTCGGAGATGGGAGGGCGGAAATAAAATGGTCACCGTCTGATTTGTTCTTGGGGGACGGAGCGAGGACTTTCTCGTAATGCGCCTTTTTAACCTCATCAGTGATAGGTTGTCCTGCTTCTGCTTCTGCCCCTGCTGCTGTATCGTCGTAGATCTGATACGAAAACCACGGATGCCACCCAAAACACGGCAGTATACGACTATGCCCCCCCGTTCCCTCAGCAGCCATCGACTTCGCGACCCCAAGCACCAGGTCCTGATCCTCCCCGCGCGTAGCCATCACTGTCAACGTCCGGGCCTTCATCTGCGGGATTTCGGCGATCGAGGACATGGTATCCGTGGGGTGGCAGTGAGCGTCGAAGACCCCCAGGTCCCAGGGGAATCGTGCATTGTCCGTGCTAATGTTTGTGGTGTCTGACCTGATTTCATCATGCGACATATCCTACTGGTTTTAGTTGTGCGTGGGGTGTGGGAGTTGATGGTAGACGGTGATTTTGAAGCTGTTGCCGATGATGTCATGTGAGATTGATTATTCAGCAGTATGCCAGGGCAATCAACACTGGGACTAGCCATTAAATAAGGAAACAGACGCTGGTCGAGTCTGCTGGACTCTGATTCAGGCCAATAATTCTAAAAGACAAAGGCCAAAACAGTACCAGTGACGAGTAACCGGCCAAGTATGTAATGTATGTCCGTATATACACTGTGTACTCCGTACATCTGGTCTATATCTAGGGCAAGAACAACTTTAACCCGCAAATCACAAACCACACACAGATAGATAAACAGAACAAAGCAGCCGATCTGACATATTACACACAATGTAGAGCACATAGCCCTATCATCAAGGAACCAGCCCACTACTATCTATGCCTTCTTAATCGCCCTCTCTTTCCGACTAACGTCCTCCATCTCGTCCAGCACCGTCCGATTGAACTCCTCCCATCCATCCAGATACACGTGGTGACCTGCTCGCTTGACCACGACGACCTTCGCGGATCCATTATCCGCTTCGCGCTCTGCGGGTGTCGCGTCTTTGAGGATTCGTTGCTTTTCTTCCTCGATCTTGGCCTTGGCAGCCACTCCGCCTGCAGCGTCCATCCAGTCGTGATCACCGTACATGAAGACGATAGGGATACCGGTCTCCCGTTTGACCAAGGTGGATTGGTCGGTGGGGTTGGCGGTTGCTGACAAGTCTGGGTGGCTTGTGGCAGATGGTGGGGCAGAAGACGGCGGTTGGGACGAATCAGTTACTTCTGCTGGTTGCCAGTTAGAGGAAGACGGGGAGGGCTGGATCATCTGGCGTCCCACGCCTTGGATGCGACGAATCAGGGGATTGCGCGCGAAGGCTCCAGGGGCGAGGATGTAGGCTAGAGCGTATTCTCCGCTGCCGCGGAGACTGAAGATGGAGTAGGCGTAGTCGTGCAAGGACTTGGCTTCTTCGGCGGGAAGATGCGAGAAGCGGCGTGAGGTCCAGCCAGAGACGATCCGCGGACCAAAGGGGCCAGCCCAGCGTACCAGCGTGAAGGGAGAGATGTTGGCGTCCCAGAGGTAGGCAAACCACTTGGGGAGCATTCGACGGGGAGGACGATCGCGCGACGCTTCAGCGGCATTCTCCGGTACATTATTGGCAGGGCCCTTGAGGAGGACATTATTATCGCCCTTCTGAAGTGCCCCGGGGGGAGGGGGAGGAGCAGAGGTGGTTGCGGTGCGGTGCTGGTCCTGAGTGGCTTCGCTGGGCAAGGTCGACTCCGACGGTTCAGGCATGTCCGCGTTCACGGCGTAAGGATCCTCAGGGATTCCCACAGGCGATGCTAGAATAAGCTTGTTCAAACGACCGGGGTATTTGAGAGCGTAAGCAACAGCCATGTAACCACCAAGGCTATGGCCAAGCAGGGTAAAGCGCTCAATCTTGCGCGTGACTCGCCATTCCTCCAATGCATCCACAAACCAATCCTCCGCCTCTTTGATGGCATCCTCCCGCTGTTTGGTCTTGATGCGAAACGGAGGTCGCGTACTACGACCCATGCCCAACATGTCCAGGGCATGCAGTTGCCATCCTCTTAGCCGGCTCAGTGGTTCAAAGTTCTTGTAGAAGAAACCCAGACCAGCTCCATACCCATGCAACATGACCAAATGTTGGTCAGCCTCCTCTCCGAGTCGTTCCACCGAGAACTCATTGAGTGCACGTTCTTTGCCACTCAGCTCGACCATGCTGGACTTCCATCGACGCGGACCGTACGGATCACCAAGGGAGCTCGTGGCCTCTTCGCTTTGTTGACTAGAGTCAACAGACTGCAGGCTTTCCTGGACACCATTCGTGGCGTTTGCCGTATTACCAGTCTGGCGATGGGTGGGAGGCGTGTGCTGTAGGTACGGCAGGTGGGAGAGCACTTTGTGCTCTGCGGCAGCAGCTGGCGTACTCGCCCACTGTAACCAAGTCAGTATCGCAAGACAACCATTATTATTCATCCTGGAAATGCATCGTGGGACGACGTACCCATTGACTGAATCCCTCTCTGTAGCCTAGCGGGAACCACGCCGGCCGCGCAGCCGGGCCATTGGGACCACGCGCGGCATAAGGGGTACCCTCCCGGCGACCCGGTGTGCGCACATCGTCATCGGACGAGCCTATAGATTCGGATGCCATGAAGGAAGAGGCCAGTCGACGCGAGAAAAGCGATGTCGACCCTAGGGGAAGGCGCGGGAAAGGCCGGGGCCGTTGGAGGGGGGTGGCAGCGAATCGCAAAGAGGACACTTTGAAAAAAATGGACAAGAGCAGAGTGACAGAGAGAGCCAAAAAATCCCTGTCACCCGAATTGACGATGGAAAAACGGCATATAAGAGGAACCAGGTGGGAGAAGAGAGCGAGCGAGTGAGGGTCAGAAAGAAGACGAAGTTATTCGGAGCCCGCGCTGGCGATAACCGACGTCACTGCGGGCGTCACGAAAATAGAACGACACAACAGGGATGGACAGAGGTACGGTACTTGCACTCTGTATATGCAGGAAACTGGAAATATTCAGAGAATAGAGGCCAGGGGTATATAATCATCTCAGGTGTCTCTGTCCTCGTCTGTTCCCCTCTCTGCCATCTCATCGCTTCCTTTCCTCTTCCTCTTCCTCTTCTTCTCCTTATCCTTCTCGCTCTTGTCCATGTCGTGAAGAGCATTGGCCGCAAAGGCCGTGCTGCTTATTCTCCTTTTCTTCTCCTCTTGAGTCTTAATGGTCTTCTCTTCTTTCCCCAGATCCTTCGCTATGACTTCATCCAATATCGACCGGCTCGTCAAGGGCTCAACGCCCTCTGGTTCTCCTCCTGACCTTCGTCCGGCTTCAACAACTTCAACGTCCTCGTCCTCGACCTCTTCAAGACCTCCTTCGTCTTCTCCTGCTGCTCCTTCTCAATCCTCTTTGCTGGCGTCCCCCGAAATCACCTCCTCGTCCGTCCCGCCAGACCCGTTGTCGACCCTGCCCTCCTCCCCTCCGCAAATCTACCTGAACCTCCTCATCCTCGAAAGTTCCTTGCGCGCTCAATACCTGGCCTTGCGCGAACGACGTCGTCAGAACACCTTCTTTTTGCTTCTCCTGGCTGCCTGGATCACCTACTTTGTCTACGCTTTGTTCCTACGGCCGCGCGAGGATGGTCGCGGCGTTGGCGGCTCCGTCTACTGGGTGGTCGAGATGGGTGAAAAGGTCGCTTTGTTGGGAGGTGTCGTGACTGCGCTGCTGGTCTGGGGCACTGGACAATGGGAACGTGGCATTCGCTGGCCGCGCCGGTGGCTTGCTGTCGCCAATCGCGGCCTGCGCACGATGAACACCAAGATTGTCATCATTCGCGGGCCGTGGTGGCAGGAGTTGCTGTCCTATCTGTCATTTTTGTTCCCCTTCTCGAGGCCTTTCTTCCCCCCGCCGACAGGGGATTTTCGCCTCGTCGACCGCCATCTATCTGACAAACGCGGCAGTCGCCCGCATTACCCGCAATACTACAGCAGCGTCGATGATGAGTCGGGTCTGGTCGAGGAGGATCTCAGTTCTGGCGGCGATTATATCCGCCTGCTTTTGCTGCCCAAGTCGTTCTCCCCGGAGTTTCGCGAGAACTGGGATGACTACCGCGCTGATTTCTGGGAGAAGGAAAACGAACGACGTGCCCAGCTACGGCAGAAAGTGCAGGAGCGAGAACGCCAACTCGCCCAGCAGGATAAAGACCGCTTTTGGTGGCTGAGCCTAGCATGGAAACCTGCTTCTTCGTTGTTCTCATCATCTGTGCATCGTCGACGACCTACGTCTAGCGGCGGCACGCCTAGCAAATTTGTCGATAATACCCTCCATCATCGACCTCATCACCACCATCACGGCAGCATAAACTCAAAACACGCTCTTGATGTCAAACCCCAGTCCCGGCGCAGCACACGCTCCGATTCCCACTCGCGGACACCGTCTCGTAGCACTACTCCCGTCGATGCAGATGAACGTCCTCCCTCTCGATCATCGGCTACCGGTCGTCCACGACGCACGAGTACTACCACCTCCACGCCCTCTACCCCATCGCGCACCACAGACCAGGGCGCCGCTGGCCGCCGGAAGAAAGGATCGCCTCGCGCCCTCGGGTCACGGGGCCTGTCGCCGCTAACACAGGCGCAGGTCAGGGAGGGCGTTCACAGTACGCAGTCCGACGACTGGGGCAACTCCGGAGGGAAAGAGGATATCAAAGACCACGATACGAGTCAACAGGGCTTTCCGTCTGGAGATATGCAGCTCCCGTCGTCTTGACTACTTAATTGAATTCAGAAAAATGTGTTATTATGATGTTCTTTTTCACATGCATATTTTTGTTGACTGTTTATTCGTGTCTGGAGTGCTTGTTATTCTGTATTCTCGTCTCCTTCTCGTTATGTATGTATAAATGCGGCTATTAATCAAAACCATCATTGGGGATATAGAATCATATAACTAGGTTAAACTCTACTACTACTCCATGCATGTAATACTAGCCAATCTTCAGAAATGATCATCATATTTGTACTCCGTACCAGGGTTTTCTCTAACTATACGACATCATAAAGTTGGGTTAAGATGCATTGTTGCATGCAAATCAGAAAAAGCAAAAGCAGTCCTATGTAACGCCCTGCCCAAGCGATTGGATCGTGGTCACTTCGAAGAAAATTAAAGTCTCAGATTTACCCATATCAAGCATGCCAGATTCGAACAGAAGGGGGAAAAAAAAGAGAAAAGGACAATGAGTTATCATTTTAAATATGATTAAATCCGGTAAACAGTCTCGTCGTCTTCAAGATACCTGTGAGTAGAGGAGGAATATTAGCGTCCGAAGAAGGAAAGGAAAGGGAGATCGAGGGAAAACATACATCAGCTGATTCATCTCATTCATAGACCTCAACGCCTGAATGGCCTCGGGCCGCTGGAAAACCTGTGCCTGGCCTTGAGACCGAATAGCAGTATTCACAGCACCAATCAATTCCTCAACGTCTGCCGTGTCGCCGTCAGTGAACAACCGCGTACCCATAAGCGACCCCAGCGCCTGTCGGAAGACACCCAGCCGCGCGGGCTGGAGAGGCTGCGACGCTGCTGCCGTCTGCTGGGATTGGGAGTCGTCTGTCTGGGACTGCATGAGTTGGGATGCTGGCTGCGACGATGCAACGGACATCTGGGATTGACTCTGCGTTTGGGTTTGGCCGGTCTGGCTAGAGCGTATACGCTGGCCACGGGGACTGGCTTCGTACAAGCCATCGCCATCATCCGAGTCGGCGTCTCCATCTGCGTCGACTTGGTCGTGGCTCGGTACTGCGCGACTTCGCAGCCTTCCGCCACGTCGACTGGAGCGGGGTGTTGCTGTGGTGTTCGCGGGGGTTTGGTCGTCGTCGTCTGAGCCCGAGTCGTCTGAGTCTGAGTCTTCGTCAAAGGTAGTGACCTTTCTTCTCTTGCGGCGCTCGTCTTCAACAACTTCCTTGAACATGGCAAAGCGCAGGATGGATTCTGCGGATTTGGCGTCCTTCTCGTCAACCCGGCTGGACAACCGTGCCTTGGCGTGCGCTGTGGACAGACGGATCAATGTCTCTAGTGTACGGGCAGTGATGGGGGCGGTTCTGCGCTGGTTGCCCGAAAGCTCGTTGTTTCGCAGAGCAGAGTATGTTGCAATGATGTGGTCTGCGGCACCCTTGGTTAGGACGGGTTTTACTCGGGACTTAGCGTACTGTATGTATTTTTTGATGAAGGGGATGCTCAGGATTTCGAGGTTCTTCTTGCCCCGGTTCATATTGGCAATACCGGCGTGGAGCATCATGTTGAACTTCTCGTACACCTCAGTGGGCTGGTTGGCATCCTGATTCTCCTCGAGACCAACGCCCAGACTCTGGTTGAGTTGTTCGCGAACAGGGGCGCCCTCCTCGACACCGGGCTGGCGGTAACGATGCATACGCAGGACGTGCTCGGAGACCATCCGATCCTTGGAGTCCTCAATGTCATCTGTCATGACAAACAGCAAGTCGAAACGCGACAGGAGAGAGTCCGGCAAAGCGATGTTCTTGTGCGGGTCCTTATGAGGATCGTATTGTCCGTAAATGGGGTTAGCAGCAGCCAACACGCTACACCGTGCGTTCAAGCTCGTGTGGATACCGGCTTTGGCAATAGTGACTGTCTGCTGTTCCATGACTTCGTGGATGGCCACCCGGTCAACGTCGCTCATCTTATCGAATTCATCAATGCAGACAACTCCACGGTCACCAAGAACCATCGCACCAGCCTCCAACCGACGCTCTCCAGTTTCTTTATCAGATGTGACGGCAGCAGTCAGACCAACTCCCGAAGACCCACGACCAGTAGTGGCAATAGCCAGAGGAGAAGTGTTCAAGACGAATCGGAGGAGTTGCGACTTCGCTGTCGAGGGATCGCCGACCATCAGGATATTAATATCACCACGCAGGTGGGTGCCATTGTCAAGGTTTTTCTCCATGCCACCAAGCAACATCAACAACAGCGCCTTCTTTACATAGTCATGGCCGTAAATACTAGGCGCGAGCGAGTGGGACAGGAGCTCAAAAACATTCTTCTTCTTTGACACCTTGTTGATATTCCGGATATCAGTGTCGGTAATGGTAGCCTGTGCAATGCCTCCGCCAGATTTTGAAGAAAGTTGAATGATGTTGTTCGCCATGACAAGTGTGCGGAAAGTCGACGACCCGTTGCCGGCATTCCGGTTTCCTAGCGTACGATAGATGCCAACCAGCTGGATTCTGTCGCCAGGTTTGGCACGATCCACCAAGTCATCATCCAAAATCACATCGACACTCCGCGGAAGCTGACCGGCCGGCGCTCGTTCGGGCATTTCCTGAATGGAAATCGACTGATGGTCCATGTATGTCGAATAACCATACTCTGTAACAAGCTGTACGAACGATACCAATCAACTACTGCCACAATGTATATTGTAATCGGTTAACGTACCGGATTCTTCTCGTCATCTTCTTGCGGGTAGACGTTCAAGCTCGTCTGCCCATTGGCCGTCATGGTCTGATCCCTATACCTCCTTGCGAGGAATCTGTCCTTTTTTTCGCTGTAGTGTACACTCTGGATCACCTTTGGACGAACCAACGAGCACTTGGTCACGATACCCTCGAGCGAGATCATCCGATTCAAATGAATCGATCCCAATGTTCGAGGGTTACAAGCGAACTCCCCAAAAGCTCCAACGTAAGCACAATAATAGTTCTGCACGTAGTTAGAGTCGTTTGTATGTATTCACGGGATCTCAAAGTATCGTACCACATCTCCCGTTTCTTTCTGTCGATATGGCACCGTCTCAACGACATCCTTCAATGCTCTGTCGAATGCCGGCGAGTATTCGAATGGCGAAGTGAGTAGACTGCATGACCGGAGGAATAAGGTTAGCAACGTACACAGCGAAACAGAGGAGAAACGAGGGGATTTCCTACCCATCCGCAAGTTCTCGACTATGTGCTCTGATTTCGTCCACGCTAACCTGTAATCAGGAAAAAGAAAAAAAAGTCATTAGCCAGAGGTTCCATATGAGCACAACAAGTCGGCCTGCCAACGTACAATCAGACGACGTAGCCCCCGATTAAGCATCAATACAATATCTGCTCGATAACTGTCGGCCGGTTAGAACCTTTATCCAGGGCGTAGGAGTCGGGATTTCACAGGTATATCATTCGCGGACCTTCGTGCTCTGGCATCGTCTATTAAAGCATACAATTAGTCTGTGCAATATGGAAGCACGTAATAAAACTATTAACATACTGGGATCAAGAAATTCAGTGGCAGCTCTCACTCGGTCCAGAGCGGCCTCATCGCGGAGTTGCACCCCGTCGTCCATGGCGATAGAAATTACAAACAGAGAGGGACAAGAGGTCGAAAGTAATCAAGGGCGATGTTCAGATCCTAGCCCCTCTGTAAATGATGATACAGGAGCTAATGACCCTGTTGGGATGGTAATGGAGACGATAACGCTGCACTGCTGCCCTGCACCGAGTGGGATGGCGGAGGATACTTCTTCGGCGCTGGCGACGCGCGTGATTTCCCGATTGGGCATAATTGAAACGCGTTACTTAGTTAGCTACGCGTCGCGAAATTGATGACTCAGCTACTGACTATGGACACGTGACTGTTTAGGGTTAGCGTAATGGGAGTAATGGGAGAAATGGAAGAATATAGATTCGTAAAATGGACAGGGTCCTATCTATACATATATTTCAATTCCGCTATAATGCTCTAATGCCTTATCATCCAGGATAATAATGCATGTATACATATAAATGATTCCATGACAGGAGTAGGGAGATACTATACACATAAAGGTCGAAGCACTTCGAACCAGGCACTATGGCGCTGATTTACCGGAATCAGAATTTGGGTCTTCAGAATGTTCCACAGTAGGCAATTGAGATGCCTCTCCTGACTCTTCCGGTTCTTGAGATGTTGAGACGTTCTCGGACACTGAAGTTTGTAGAGAACTCATTTCGTGAAGCCGTCGAAGCTGCAGCGCCTCATCATCAGGATCGAGTTGACCACGCGCTGCGTCCAAGTTGGTTTCGGTTTCGATGTCATGTTCGTCTTGTGGGTTGAGAGTCTTCGGAGGATATTCAATATCAGCCCCCCCGGGTTGGGGCGGTTGGGATTTGGTGTCGGGTGCCAGGTAATGGGACGTGGCATCACTAGCGTTCACTGCAATTTCTTCCTCGATAAGAAGTGCCCCAGGAGCCCTAGCACGACCACCAACACCGAGAACACCACCAGTCCACACATAAGGTTCGTATCTGTCCAGGCGCGGCGACTTGTCGCCTTGCTGCTGACGAGAGCGAAGCAATACACCCTGAAACTTGTCACGGAGATACGGCATGCCTCCTAGTGCGGCAACGGTCTTAGGGGCAGCGGAATTAACAGCAGCGACCTCAGCATTTCCCTGGACAATACTCCTTTCCCGGAAGCCAAGTAAGGCAGAAGCAAGGTAGACCATGGAAATATACGTTGGCTGCATAAAATCGGGTTGAATCTTGCTCCAGTATCGCCGACCCTTCTTTCCAAGAAACTTGCGCTTCTTTTCGCGGTTCTTTTCCTCGATTTGCGAAATCGTAGCGGGAACCTCGGCAGGTTTGACTCCAAGCCCGCGCCGAAGTTGGTCCCATCCGGGGAAATTGGGCATGAACTTCTTCTCGAACACAGTAAACGCTTCGATTTGGTCGGATGGACTCTCAGACGTCGCAAGCATCTGCACATAAGTGGACCAATTGAACGTGCTTAGATGGAAACCCGCTTGTTCTACGTCAGCCACCACCTGGCGAATCTTTTGGGTCTCGCTGCGATAGGCCAATGACCGCATGTACAAAGAGAGAGGCCGTGACAATAGGAACCGGAAAGAGGGCAGAATTGATGGTTTCTCGTCCTCGGGTACCGTCGAGGTGCCTTGTTTCTCCGATGTCACGAGTAAGTCCTGGCTCAGTACAGGATCGGCTGAGGAAGGCCGAGGCGGATCGAGGTTATCTGCTGATGGCAGATAGCCAGAGAGCCAGTCCTTCATGTTGAGGGGCGTAGCTAACCTGATGGCACGGGGAAAGACTATCTGCCAGCATTCCTCGACCTCTCGGTGTTGATCGGCTCTCAGATGTGTGAGCATCAGCGTATTGAGCAAACGAAGTGGGGCGATCTCATGCACATTTTCCGAAGAGCCTAGGGGCTGCTGGCGCGCTATGAACTGATCGAACAGCTCCCTAACCTTTTCAGATGCTCCTCTTGTGCCGTATGCGTTCATAACGTATTCGTAGAACATGCCGGGGAAAGCTTCAAGGGCAGATTGTCTGCCTGTGCCTGGCATTGGTTCCTTTGTGGCCAGCTTCGTACTGTCGAAGTCGGCGATAGTCTCAGCCAAGAACTTCTCCGCATTATCAAGGCGCATGGTTGCGCTTTCCGCAGATTTTCCACTGGTGTTGACGAGCTGCAAGTCACGTTGTAACTGACTCTTGAGAAACAAGAGGCTGGAGCTGGAGCCAGGCTGCTGGAAACGTTCACTGATCTCACGGAAGATAATGTGTACCATGTCGCGGTTCCGCTCTCGGACGTAACCATACAGAATGATAGTGTAGTGAAACTCGGTGGCGTGCACGCGCTGGTTCCGGTGGAGGGTTCTGAAGATACGACGAGCGGAATGGGTCTTCCCAATAAGCACTAAGCTGAGCATTAGAGCGGCATAAGTCATGCCGTCAGGTTTCAACCGCGCCGCCTCCATTCGTGATCGGACCCGAGAAACAGACTCCAAGTCAATCCTAAACGCATAGTGCCAGAGCAATAAATTCCACATTCTCACTCGCGACCCTTTTACATCCAGCCCGAGGCAAGTCTCAGCTACGCTTTCAGCCATGTCGAATTGTCCATTGAGGCAGTACGCCTCCACGACCGTGTCAAGCAGCGGAGCTGTGATCTCCATCTGCCTTTGCTTTGCCAAAGCCAGCAAACGACGAACATTCTCAATGTCTCCCCGATTAGCACAAACGCCCATCAAAATACCAAAGGTATGCGGATTGAGCTCTATCCCGCTTCTGAGCATTTCCTCGAATGTCTCAAAGCATCCATTGAAATCATCCGCATTCGCATGCGCGCTCAACAATATATTCCAAAGCACAGTGTTTAGCTCCAGGCCATACACATTTGGAATGCGTTCAAATTCCCGGCGAGTCTGTTGTACGTTTCCTGCCCTCGCATGGACGTAAAGAAGCGGAGATAGCAGTCTACGACTGCGCGGTTGTCCATGATCAGAAACAAGCTTTTCGAAGATCTCCTCAACTTTTGAGACATCGCCGACTCTTGAGAACCCAACGAGAGCACTTTTGTATAAATCCGGCGTGGGTTTCCCGTGGAAACGAGAAAATTCCTCCAAAAAGTACGAAATGCCCTGAGTAATCTCGAAGGCTGTAAGGTTGTGTATCATGGATCTAAGAAGCTTGGCCGGAGGCACCTCATCTCGCATTTGCCAACGAAAGTTCCGGTAAACCATGATGGACCTAACGAACGTTGCCCGGAACCCTGAAGATTGATAGGTTCCAATGAGCCTGAGGAAATGTCCTGCAGTGAGGATACCGAGCGAATTGAATTTGCGTGCAATGGAGAGAATAGTCCTTGTAGATGTGTTTTCGATAGCTTTCAGAGACGAGAAAGCATGATCAAGGAGGATTGAGGCGAGTCCGTGGGTAGAACCACCACCACTCTGGCCTTCTAAAAACGACGCCAGGCCAAGGGCGTTGTTGAGAAAGGATGACGAATGCACTTGAGAAATCATACCGCGCAGCCATTCAGGCTCAACAGATCCTTCGTTCTCGGGAGGCTTTGGCCTCCGCTCCCACATTTCCTGGGCGAAACCCCACTGCGCATCGTTCACGCAGGTGGCAATGACGAAAGACAAACATGAATTCCCTACACCTTCCGCCGCAGCTTCCTGGCATATTTCCCTCGTATCAGTTAACTTTCCAGTATGGACATGAGACCGCGCCAAATACAAGTAGTCGTTGGCGGAACGATTTTCGACCGGGATTGCGTTGAACACATGCTTTGCTCGTCTGTGGTCCAAAGTCCGCTCAGAGTGTCCCAGGCAGGCGAGGAGAACTGAATTCAATTCTGCCGCCGCGGCCAGCGCATATAGCGCCCAAGCCTCTTCACAATCAACTGACTTCGTTCGGCTCAACAACGCCTTTAGGTTTTCCTTTGCCTGCCTTCGCTCGTCATCTCCACTTAGCGGATCATACGAAATCAAGCCCCGTTCTTCCGGAGATTCTCTCGGCAGGCTCGCAACCTTTGATGCGTACGCTCTGGGGAGACTGGAAACGGCTTTTCTTCTTCGACGCTGGGCGAGTTTCCTCGAGGTATACAGCGGACCCGAAGCTGCATACGTTTGAGCATGTGGGGGATATAGAAAATCGAGGAATGGGGTTCGCGTTTCACGAGCGGTGCGACGTGCGTCCGAAGTGGCAGTCTGGGTGTGCGGGGCCCGGTAGTCTGATGCTTGCAGGAAAGCAAGAAGCCAGTGGAAAATATCTGCGCTCGTCCCATGGCCTTCAAAGAGAGGGTATAGCGACCTGAATTGTCGAATGGTGCCATTGGAGTCACGGAAGAAACGCCGTCCTGCGCTCTCGAGGCATCCGGCAGCCCGTTCAAGCATCACCCTCGATAATTTCCGCGGTAAGCCCAGAAGTCACCCAGAAAGTTTCACGTTGCGTAACATATCGTTTTCGATATTCCTAAATGACAAGACGGTCAGACTTCCAGCTTTCCGCTTGCCGGGACTTTTATAATATTAGAGGGACGTACAGAAAAAGAGCCTGTGCTCCAAATCCCGGAACCACCTCTTGTGAGCTTCGGTCAGCAGCCAAAGCTAACTCGATTCCTTCTCCGTATACAGAAGAAATATGGGAAGCAAGAGAATAAGAAGGGAGAAACCGTAGCAGCCGCTAAACAATCGATATTGATGCCGATGATGGCACCGGAGAGTTTTGGCTGGGAAAAAGACAAGCTTCCCGCCGGGCATTTGTTTGGCCGAGGCCGGGGGTTGCCGCACTGTGTGGACAGTTACTGCCGCCAACGACAGACACCGTGTTCAACTACTTGGACACTGCTCCATAAAGATCCTCTGGGGCAGCATGGACATTACTGATTTCATTTTCAATCAGAGGGAGGAGGCTCTTGTGGTTGGGGATTACAACGCTTACCGCGCGCATGCCACACGCAAACTGCACAAACTTCGCAAGAAGCTTGGACAGACTACGCCCAAAGGCCGCAAATATACAACCAAGCCACCTGTGAGCGCTAAAGATATTGGTAACAATGTGGTGTACGTCTTTCGCTTGGATTATTCCTGGGGGCAATAGAGCATGCTGACCATCACGTGTTAAAGCTACGTCCATCTTCTGCTTTTCAGCTCCGAACGTGCATGGGCACAGGCAATGCACATGAAGTCTACGCACTCGGCAGATCCGTCTGCAAAGGGAATCATTGGCACAGCTAGACGTCACATCATCTCGCGGTTGAACAAGGCGACTGGCTTCGCTGAACAGCTCGTCAACACGTTACAAGAGCAGTCCACTTCTAGTGCTACCGATATTGATGTCCTCGAGGCTCGGGCGTACTATGCTTCACTGGGCGGGGCATTGAGCTTGGAGAAGAGGAAATGGGAGCAGTGTCTTCAGAATTACGCGGTTGCGAGAGTGGTGTATACGACGTTAGGTCAAATGATGAAGAAAGACTCGTTTCGGGATCTCCTCACCAGTATTGTGGATCCCAGCATTAGGTATGCGGCATATCAGATAAAGCTTCCGCGCTCGAAGCCTCTGCCGTCGCTCGCGATCAACTATTTCCCGCCTAATACCGAGATCCGATCCGAGATTGAGAAGGTCGATCCCAATTGTCTAAAAGAGGACACGGCGGGGACTCGGAAAACGGCTGATGGAGGAGTGCAACAACTTCCTGAGACCATCATCTGGAGGACTAGAACCGTGACCTTAGAGGATGCATCGATTTCCCAAGCACTTGCCGCAGCTGCAGCCGCAGAGAGTCGTCTTACTGTGTGGCTTGCGGAACCCGCGGGCCAATCGGCTTCCTCCAAAGACAAAGCCGCCGCATATGACAACGTGATCAGTGCCAGTCAGGATGCGGTCGACGCCACCAAGACCGCCATCGATGACCTTGTTAGTGAGGGGGTGGATCCTGGTGACAAGAGGATGCAGTCCCTTCAGATCACCCGTACTGCAGTTAACTATGGTCTGGTGGGATGGCGTGTTGGCCGCAACCGGGTGCTGTGTGGCGAGCAAGATGGTATTTCGCTTGAAGTTGATTCGACAAAGGACTTTAAAACCGACAAGGCAGGCGGCCGTCGTGAAGAAGGCCATGGGAAGAAGTTGACGCAATTGCGGGAGAGACTCGTTCTCTACGATTCTACTCTGCAGAGTATTGAGTTTGTCCTTGAACTTCCCGGTGTAGCGGCAGACACTACCTTCACGCCGGAGCTGGAAGCCAAGCGATCTTATTTTCGCGCTTTAAGGTAATTGCTACTTCGCCCCCCTGTGGGTGATTACAATGTCTCCACGCTAACTGAGCACAGGTGCCTTGCCATCGGACGGTCCCACGGCTTCCTTGGCAAATCCAAAGAGGCTCTGGCGCTCTTTTCCCAGGCCTCGAAGCTCGCCTCGAACGCAGCGTCGTCCACTCAATGGTCGGACATGGAGGAGGGACCGCCCCGGTTGGATGTCTCCCGTGCACAAGCGCAGACGCTGACGACGACTCTTCGGAACCTCGTTGCTCAGTATCGTGGGCTGGTGACCTTGGAGAAGATATCGGCCGATGGGGCGTCCAAGTCCGCCAACGAACGACCTGTGATTGAACGCCTGCACGAGTACTCGGGTGACGGAATGGATGTTGACCACCTAGTTCCAACACTTCCCCAACTGCAGCTGGTCCCCATGAAACCATTGTTTCTGGACGTGGCATGGAATTACGTTGATTACCCGCGCGAGAGAAGGGACGAGCCGCAGGAGGAGTCAGGTACCACGGCCACAGAGGAAAAGAAGGGCGGCGGGCGCCGTGGCTGGTTTGGATTCGGGCGGTGAGGGCGTTTGCCCGTGTTCGTATTTGTATGCATACATACAAACTAGCTTCTCTATCAAACATTTTTCTCATTGCGTTGCTATCAAGGTTGGCATGGCAATCATCTGCTCTTCAGCAAACCACTCTCTTTAAGCCAGACGAATAGTTGTAAGTTCCGATCATTTTTATACCCCATTATTTAGTTTTTCTCACTGCTGCCTCCTCGTGTAATCTAAAACTTGTTCCCTAGCAATGCCCTATAATTACCTCTTATCCTGCTTTGTCCGACGATAGGAGCGCTGCTAGCACAGATTGACGAACTGGGCGGATATGGCATCGACTAGTATGAAGCTCTATACAGAATTGGGACTCTAATTTTCCAATTATTCAAGTTACCTACTGTTCATATCCCCATATGTGATAAGCAATAATTAAGCGAGTGTGTAAGTTCCTAGGGCTAAGATCCACTGGATCCTTTGTTTATGCTTGAACTTTAAATCTGAAGCTTTCGAATTCACTGAACCCGAATAGAGTACGGAGTAAATAATTAGTTATCTGATCGGCGGGCGTTGACTAACTCCGTCAGAATTTTATAATGGCCATCGTTACCAGGTTACAGGTCAAAATAACTAGAAGATAGAAATGACAAATATATTCGGCATCGACTTGGTTTGAATAGCTCTCTGATATCCAGAATCTAGACGGGCAATATTTCAATATATTCAGCGATAAAACCTGTCTCCCACTAGAACCTATGGTATTTAGGCTCACGAAGAACTTCGTCTCTTATGAATGTTTTGTGTTGAAAACGCGAGCTCATCTATGCAATGACCGCAATGCTCGATTCGGAAGAACGAAACGTGTCAGCTCGCAGACAGGCATGTTGGTCCAGTCCTCATACAAAGACCTGTAACTGATGTCACTGGAGATTCAACCATGAAGACATCACACTCACCTGCTCCTGCAGACACAACAAGAGCCCTGAGCATCTGGCCCTCTGCATGAGCACCCAATGCCAATGGAGCCTCTAGAAGTGGCTATATATCTGTCTCCTCTCCAGCTCACCCCATCCTCCAGCAAACAAGAGACAATAGACTACCTCCAATCTCTCTAGCCTGGGGAGTTCACTGAGCTCCTCAGTATCATGGAGTTCTACTCCAGAATCTGCACACACTAAGCATCCAGAAAGGGCCTCTAGGGCCTCTACCTAGAGTGTTTGACAATCCTCCCCTTCCACTCCTTTTGCTGCCCCCACCTCACCCCTCCGGTCCTCCCCTCATTATCTTGATTTCTTTGTTGGCCTAGGCCTCGTCTGCTACTGTGCTACGTTCTGGGATCAGCCCCAACTTTACTACCAGGAGTGAAAGGGCTCCATTGCTAGCTGGCCAGTGGCCAAATCCTCTGCACTTGTCTACCCTGCCATGCCACTACATAGTACTGGACTCCTACATGTCAGGAAAGAGACCAGACAACTGGCTTATACCACAGTGTATATGCTAGAACTGCTTTCTAGGGCTGTATTTTTTATATAACAAATCATAGTTTAGCTTAGCACATCCCTATACCCCTCGGGAGGTCATAGGAGCGCAGCTGCCCTCCGCCGGACGTTAATAAATACTACTACTACTACTACTACTACTACTACTACTCTGTCAAGCCACTCTATCACCTCGTTCTCACTGGTCATCCATTCCTTCTACCACAGTTCGTCAAACAACCCTTCGTTTCGTTCCCAGGAATCTTCTTCAACACCCACACCAGCTCTCAATCATAGCACGGCCAGTATGGGCCTCGAGGAATCAACCAAGTCTCGCTGGTCAAAAAGGATCGCAGGAAAGTCACCATCTGTCACGTGGGATCTCCACGTGCCCTGGGACAACCGTATCCTTCCCGCCATAGCTAGACATAGTTAGACGCATACAACTATCAAGAGACTGCTTCTATTTGCTTGTTCCCCCTTCATGCCATCCATCCTTATAACTCCGTGACACCATCGCCCCGGCAGGAGCCAGTCCGGGCTGTTAATGTGAACCAAAATGTTGCCTATACTATTAGAGATGTTCCTCTAGCGCTACTAAACAAGCGTCTGAGAGACTGCTGCGTTGAGGTGCTGGATGAATCCTGAGGAATTCGAGGAAGAGAATGAGATAGTTACAATGAAGTCGAAAGATCATGTGATTCCTCGGGTCTTCTTCAAGAGGCCAATTCTTCAAGTAACTCCTTTCGTGCCATCTACTACCACAGGGGTCAAGATAAGCATTGACACGGCCTACGATCCCCATTTTCAGGACCCTGAGTACGGCAGCAAGCTGTCTGTGAAGACCTTCGATTACGACGAGCCTACTTATACTTAGTGTGTCACACGAGTTGCGTTAACTCGCGACTCGTGGATTAAGAGTCGAGTTTCGAGTTCATTCACAGAACTCGAACTCGGCTCGTATGACACACTACTTACACTGCGGTGAAAGCAATCCGCCCGTCGCTTTGTGGAGCCACGACGACGCTTCGTCAAGTACTCAAGACGGCAATCGAGGATAACATGGAAAATTTCGTCTTGATGAACGACGGACGGGGTATGATGGGCTGTAGGGACTGGACGTGAGTGACCTTTTATTTGATATAATATTGATTTTACTGATTATGACTGAAACACGGTGTCAGAACGCAATTCATTCGACAACTTGACGTTAGGGACAACCTAGGGCTTGCACCTACGAGTAGTCCAAAAGACAACTATATTTGGCTTCTCACAAACCAGATATCCCTAGGAACCTTATATAGTATCGCACTGTTAGGCCGCACCCTAACACTTGAGGCCAGGGGTCTAGTGGACGTGAACGCGGAAAGGGAATCCATCTACGCGGCGCTTGCATACAGATACTTAGATGATGGTCGCCGTTTTCCGAAGCCTATCGGGAAGAGACGTACGGGCATTGGGCCAGTAAAAGTAATGGAGAAACGAAATTCTACTCTCAGGCTATGAAAACCTGGACGAGTGAACACGAGGATTACCAAGAAATCCACAAATGGATTTCGACTGCCATTGTCAGGATCTTGGAGAAGAACAGATCCTGGATTATCAGCGATCTGGAGAAGGTCTCAAGGTCATCATAGCAAAATTGCCAATCCTTATCCGCACCTTCCACCCCGAGAAAGCAAAAACGGACCTCATCTACATATCAGTAACGTCAATGGATTGCAGCGATACTACGTTTCCCCCCCCGTCCATGCTCTTAAAGTATACGCTACCAGCCCTATTAACAGGGGATTATAACAAATGCCTTCGCACCCCCGCACCTCTTGGAATCACGAAATACCCCGACGTTTTCAGAGGTCTCGTGTAGTTGTTATTCTTTCCTCGCCAATTTTCCAGTTTCAAGATTGCACGTCATACTGTGTTCGCCATGGTGGACCAGAATTCAGCGAAAGCCGTGACGGACAGAAATGTAACTTCTTAGACTCAGTGCTTACTATTCAACTCCTTTGGCCGTACCGGGTTAGGCGTCGTGTTGTGACTGGTCATAATTGAGAGGAAACATGCCATGCCATCGTTTGAGATTGGGAGGGACAAGGCATCTAATATGCAGGATAGAAGCAAGTCTGAGAAGCCGTCTTGGATGACTGTAACATCAAATGGCGAGCACTTTTCTCCCTGCCTCTCGAATGACGAATTTTGAAACTGCTTTATTGTATCCTATTTCACTTTTTTTTATTAAGAATGCATTCATACCCGCTATTCAGAGCTCCAAGCCTTGCTGCTGTCCCATCGTATTAGGGCAGAACGAGATCTGGAAGCCTATCCAGCAGATGGCTTTCTCCCGCCCTTACATTCCCCCTGTGCGGCGTGTATATTTCAGGCCATGGTTCATGTGAACGCGGCACCGCAAATCTGGCACTCAGCCTTAGCCATGGCTCTGGACTTCTCTCATTGTAGTAGGTTACTGAAGGTTGAGAACTCGCGGCTGTTGCACCCATGGCCCCAGCATTGGGGTTTGGTCAGAAACTAAGCACTCGGCCTTGGTTTTCTGGGTCTGTCAATGTGGGAGCTGGTGGTGATCCGGCATCTGGGGCCAAGTAGATTGGACCTGCTGGTGGTTGCGGGCTGCTCGCTGGTATTGAGGGACGATGAGGGCTGGTTACAGAATAATTCGCTAGTAAGCTTGTTTGTATCCTGTGAAGCAACAAAGGGTATGAGTTGACTCATGAAAGTGAAGATCCAGGTAGATAATGATCGAATTGACCTGGGAAATAAGAGGGCGAGCTAAATAAATCCACCAGTATTATTCAGGGACCTACTTTCCTTCTGAGGTCTCAAACTTGTGGCCTAGATACTCACGATGACATATAAGATTGGTCTCTCATATTGGTGGGCACATTCCCAGTCACTGTGTTACTGGGAAGCGCATACGACATGGAGACACTATGCAACCCCATGAACTTTAACACACTAAGCGCCGCATAAACAAAGATATCAACAACAGACCTACCGCCCCGGGATGATTTGACGCTTGAGACGGACCAGTAGGAGGAACAGAGAGATAGGGTGATGGCAATCCTCCCGACTGATAATAGCCTCGTGGGCTACCATGTGGTATATTATAACCAAGCGGAAACCCCTCTGGAGATAACGACTGGGAAGGATGAAATTGATGATCGTGGCCTATAGGCGGGGATTGGAGATGATGGGAATGAGACGGCCGGCCCTTGCCGGCTCCGACGTGAACTCGTCAGTCGATGCACTTTGTCGGAACGGATGAGTTCAATGGTCGGGAATCAGATTCGGTGCTTCAGTTGCCATTTTTCCTGGTAGATACACTTCTAATCAGATCTCACTAGATCTCTGATTGACCTATAAGCGGATATCCTTTCCCCCAGGATAATACTCGTCCACTCAGACCTTCCGCCGATTTGAAGACTGAGATACAAACATACCGCGGATCGGTAGCATACAGTCGCCCACGGCTTTGATATGACATTCCCGAAGCTGATTAAATCCCCAGATTCGATCCAGATAAACCGAAGAATCGGAGAGACCCGTATCTAGGCCAATTGCTAACGGCGGAGACCATATGATTATTACGTCAAGGTGCTCGATGGTATAAGGGCCACGCTACAAGACTTGCATAACTAGGATCTAGGAACAATACGAGAAGCTGGGTTATGACAGCTGGCACCATTGTCAATGTGGTATATGTAAATCTGACCAGGTCTAAACAGACAAGTGGTAGTGCACCATGCATTCCAACAACAATATTGGCAACCCATGGATGCTAACTGCCTTATAATAGCCAGTATTTCCTGTACTCCATCATTGGAGAGGGGATGGTGGATGGGGAGAAATGGAGCAAGCACCTTCGTCGGATAACACAGCATCCTTTGTAGGGGCCAGGCCAATGCACCAGATAGAAAGGATGAAAAGGATGAAAATAGAAGGAAAAGTGTTGTTCTTGGGACTATATAGTTCAATTGCCGATGGGGGAGATGGTGAAGTGGTATGGAGTAGTGTAAAAGCAGTGTGAGGGGGCTGCCATTCCCAAATGTGTCGGGGCCACACCACAAGGGGCAGGTGATGGACCACGGCAGGTGGTGGCAGATGGATGGAGCACTGGGAGCTGTTTCTGGTGCCCTGCTAACTGTCGTCATATACTACAGAGTATAATAAATATAATGATCAAATTGCAAGTGTCTGTAAATTATACTCCGTGCGCAAGTGCGTCAAGACTCCACGTCGTTGAACAGTCAGGTGACGGAGCAGGGCTGATACCGCGTCTAGACCCAAACAGGACTACAAGTAGTCAAGCGACGGGAAAGCCAATCGGAACTGGGATACCCGGATCAGCTGGTCGGGCGCGATTACGTAGTACGTCGTTGAAGGTGTCATCAAATCAGCGAGTGGGCATTATTAGCCGGGCATACTGTAATCGTGCATTCATAACTACATAAGTAACGGAGTATACGGAGTAATACATAGTCTGGGCATACTCTCTACATATGATCCAGGGAAACACCACGCCATCTATGGTCCGACGATATGGCAGATCGGACGGACCACGGTATCACGTGACTATGCGGGTTAAGCACGAGATTCTTTCTTATCATTAAGTTATATTCCGTACAGAGTACTTTGCAGATCGCACTCCGTAGTTGAGTCAACCTAGAGCTGTGCCACACGGAATAGCTATAAGTCAGCAACCCAAACCCCTTATACTCTGTATCCCGTACTGCGTATGCATACAGAGTCTGACCAGCAATTGCAGCGAGGCCGTCTTCTGCCAAGCCACACCGCCCGCTCGTTAACTCCGTACTCCGTTATCCAGCTGCCGCGGCGGCTCTCGGAAGTTATTCGTCCCGGTCCCTCAGCATCTGTAAGTTACATACGAATACATGGATTAGTTAATAATAAACAACTGCTTTAGCACAAGCGCCCACAGCTGCTAATAATACTCCATAAAGAATGGCTTGACGGGCCAGGAGGCGGGTGTTTTCTTTTTTCTGGTGTCTATCACTATCTCCCATTGGACCCGTAGTGATTATTCAGCAGAGGGTACCTGCATTGGGGTTCCGTTTTTCTAACAGAGTATTGCTGTTGTTCGTCCTGCCAGTTTCTTACCGTATTTTGGTAATACCATTACGCCTGGTGTCTTCCTGTCGGCGTAGTAAGACGTCTTTCGAGTTAGTGGCAGTGAGTGGTCCCTATTAGTGAACCCTTCATCTCTTTCACTCTCTCCCTTTTCTGATTAATTCTTTTTCTTCTCTCTCCACTCCTCCTCCCTCTCCTCTCTTTTCCTTCTCATCCTCTGTCCTTGTCTTCTTTTCCCTCTCTCCTCTTCTCTTTCTTTCGTTCGTTCGTTCTTTCTTTTTTGCTTTCTTTCTTCATCCCTATCTGTCTCTACAATTTCACTTTCCCGCAAAACCGCGGTTCGCCCGTCATGGCCACCGTCAATGGGAGCTTCGTCTCTCCTATCGCCGATGCCACTATTTTCCCTAAGGTCTTCAGACCTACAGGTCTGGTCGCGTCTTTGATGCAGGACTTTACATTATGGAAGACATTGGTAACTGTCTTTCTCGCGGCGATTCTCTATGATCAATGTGAGTATCGCGCGTCTTCCCCACCCCTTTTCCTTACTTAGCCCGTCGCGTTGAATTCGCACCCATTGTGAAAGCCCATAACTAACAATGGTCTACCAATCCAGTTCGATACTTCTATCTGAAAGGCGCTATTGTCGGTCCAACAATGAAAATTCCTTTTATGGGCCCCTTCCTTCAATCTGTCAACCCCAAATTCCACGAATACAAGGCGAAATGGGACAGTGGTGAACTGAGCTGCGTCTCTGTCTTTCACAAGTAAGGGACTCTGTATTAACCACTTCATGGCTGATGCATGCACATCTCTTGCTTGAAGTGCTCAGTAGGCCCCTATTCTAACCCAATGGCTTAGGTTTGTCGTTATCGCGTCGTCCCGCGACATGTCCCGCAAGATCTTCAATTCGCCCGCCTATGTTAAGCCCTGTGTCGTTGACGCTGCGCACAAACTTCTTGGAAAGACCAATTGGGTGTTTATGGATGGCAAGGACCACGTGGAATTCCGCAAGGGTCTCAATGGTCTGTTCACGCGCTCCGCCCTCACCTTCTACCTCCCGCGCATGGAGGAAGTCTACAACGACTACTACAGCCGATTCCTCGAACTCTCCAAGGCCAACAACTACCAGCCCACTCCATGGATGCCCGAATTCCGTGAGCTCATGTGCGCCGTCTCGTGCCGTACCTTTGTTGGCCACTACATGTCCGAAGAGGCTGTCAAGAAGGTTGCCGATGACTACTACTTGATCACGGCTGCGCTGGAATTGGTCAACTTCCCGTTTATCCTCCCGTACACCAAGGTATGGTATGGAAAGAAGGCCTCCGACATGGTTCTTGAGGAATTCAGCAAGTGTGCCGCCAAGAGCAAGGCGCGCATGGCTGCTGGTGGTGAGGTTTCCTGCATCATGGACGCCTGGGTCAAGTCACAGCAAGATTCCGCCAAGTACCGCGCCAGACTCGCGTCGGGCGGGACCGTCGACCCTTCGGAGAAGCCCGCCCAAGTTTTGCGCGATTTCTCAGACTTCGAGATCGCCCAAACGATTTTCACCTTCCTGTTCGCATCCCAAGACGCGACCTCTTCCGCCTGCACATGGTTGTTCCAGTTGATGGCCGACCGGCCCGACGTTCTGGAGAAGGTTCGCGAAGAAAACTTGCGCATTCGAAATGGCGACCGCAACGCTCCCCTCACGATTGAACTTCTGGACAACATGCCCTACACCCGTGCTGTCGTTAAGGAAACCCTGCGTTACCGCCCTCCTGTCATCATGGTGCCCTACTTAGTGAAGCGCGATTTCCCCATTTCGGACAAAGTCACCATCTCCAAGGGCTGCATGGTTATTCCTTCGGTGTGGCCCGCAACGCACGATGAGGAGGCATACTCCAACGCGGACTCTTTCGAACCCGAACGGTGGATCACCGGTACCGCTGAGAAACAATCCAAGAACTGGCTGGTCTTTGGCACTGGCCCGCACTACTGCCTTGGGCAGAACTATGCGACGTTCAACTTAATGGCAATGATTGGCAAGGCCAGTATGGAGATGGACTGGGAACATTTCCCTACTCCGCAGTCGGAAGATATCAAGGTGTTTGCCACCATCTTTCCTCAGGTATGTGATATTTCTTTTCTCTTCGGGCCGTCACGATGACAACTGTTGCTAACGGCGAAACAGGATGACTGCTTTCTCTCTTTCCGACCTCGTCTATAATCCTTTTCTTGGCCTAATTTCCATTTTCTAATGGCCACCCTGTTGGAGGTCCGCGTTCCTCCAGTGTCATCAGTCATCATATCACCTGGTGGTTACCAAAGGCATCTCCCACTGTGGCATTTTGAGCGAATGCTTTCAGTTGCGTCCTCGCATATTCTTTGCGACTTATTTTTTTCTTCCACTATCCTGGAGATAGAACCACCGAACCCCTCCTCCCCCTTCCCTTCTCTCTTCTCGTGATTGTACGGTTTTGCAACACGATGGTTCCCCCTTTTATCTTTTTAAGGGGATATGAGCCGAAATTGTGATGGTTCAATGATTCTTTGTTCCTTCCAGCTACCGTTAACTGGCCGGGGTTGTCTCTGGACCACAGTACCCCAGGATCCAGAGCTTCCGAAAGTGTACGATTTGCAGCGACCCATGTGGGATCGTCCGTTTCGACTGATTATATTCAGTGGTGCTTTTTACCCCCTTCGAGGTGGCATTGCATTTTTAGATTCTGCTCACTTAGATTTAATAATAATCGCAGGCTTCTCTTCGTGGTTTTCCTTGTTGCAGAAAAAGCTTACTGTGTTGTAATAGCTCTTTGTTCCATTCATGTACCTATGTTGTCTTTCGACTGTTCAATACTGTTATTCTATACCAAAAATAATGACATGATCTTCTTTCTGATTGGTTCTTGTCAAGAGTATGCATTTGAAGCAGGCGGTAAAGCCGGCAAAATATTGACATCACATCCTCATTTGACCGACGACTAAAGTATATACCAACTTCACTTCTCACCCGACGGAGGAAGCAGCAAAAAAGAGAAGAAACAGGGTTAAAAACGAGCCGACACAATCTCATCACCATGTATGCGTCAACACTCCGCCAAAATCTCGCCACTTTCAACGCCCGCCTGGGCAAGCAGGCACAGACGCTGCCCGCCGCGGCTCGTCGGAGCGGCGGCGGCGCATTGCGGCCGGGTTATAACAATTTTTCTTCGTCGCTGAGGAATAGAACTGCTCGTGCGATGACGACAATGATGGCAGCGATGATGATGAGGGGTCTGTGGACGTCGTCGAGGGCTATTGGCGTTACGCCGCTTTCTGTGCGGGTTGGGTCCAATTTGCAGCGCGCTAGCTCTGGTTCTGTGCGGTGGAATAGCGGAAAAGGGGAGCCCTCATGGAGACAGTGGGGATTTGAAGACGTATGCTTTTTTTTGCTTTACCTCTCCCCCTTTCCATTTCCACGGAATCAAGCTAACTGGAAAAATTCAACAGATAAACGCCTCCCTCCCCTCGGAAACCGCAGGCTCACCCCCTCAAACACCCCAAAAGAACCTAATTCTAGTTGACGTGCGCGAACCCGTCGAACTCACCTCCACAGGTATAATCCCCACCGCTGTTGCCGTCCCGCTTGCCTCCCAGCCTGATGCGCTCTTCCTCACCCCGGAGGAATTCGAGACGCGATTCGGATACCCGAAGCCCGGTGCTGGAGAAGATGAAGCCGGCGACGTGGTGTTCTATTGTAAGGCGGGGGTTCGGGCCAGGGCGGCAGCACAATTGGCCATGCAGGCTGGGTATGACCCGGAAAGAGTGGGAGTTTATGATGGGAGCTGGTTGGATTGGGCGAAGAATGGAGGGAGGGTGGAGAAGTGGGAAGGGGAGGATTATGAGTAGATTTATCCGCTTTATTCTTGCTATAGGATGCGAGGTAGTGGAGATTGAGAATATTTCACTGGAAAGGAAGTTTGAGATATGTATATATGCACATACTATCAGTGTCTGCCTCTCGAGTCTACATGCGTTCCAGGTGGAACAACCAATAGGGCCCAAGCTTTTGGTGAACAAGAGTACAGAACCTCGGTTCGTGTTTCATATGTAGCCCTAAGGACTTCCACGGCCTGCCAGGATTATATGTTACAGCGGCGACGTGTTTGATCACCAAACCCTAATTCGCAGGCCGACTCTACCTTGTATGAAACGTATCCGAACCTAAACCTAAATATATACGAAGTACCAAACAAAGACAGTCTGTATCTACCATCTTACCGCACCCCTGACCGGCCATCTCCATCTACCAAAACAAGACAACCGGATTGGGATATCCGCCACAGCCGTCTGCCCAAGAGCATTAAACGTCCATGCGACACAAGGAACGGCCAGAGTTTATTCGCTTGTCGATGCGTCCCCGTGAGTTGATCACTTTGATTGAGATTTCGTCGGTGAAATGTTTAAAATCTCCTGGGTAGTGACGGCAGGACCATCTATCAGTGTCAGTTCTCATCCTTCCTGTCTCTGACTGGCTTATTTGAAGGTATGCCTGACCTTCTAAGCCTCTTAGGGGCCTACATAGTCACCTGCTACTATGCAGATTCTCGTTGATCATGTCCGGGACCTACTCCATGTACACCAATCTTCTCTGGAGACCCTGCAGTGGAGGACATGGGTTATTAGTGTAGGAGCTGCTTAGCCCCACAAGGATTTAGGGTTATCTACCAATGACTGGGTATGGAGAACTTGGCTGAGGGTAAGCATTTAGGGTTTGAATCGAACCATGCCATGCCGTACTTGATGTATGACCGCATATCACCCGGGAGTGAGGATCTGTACCATTCCTCTCCCTCTGGATATACTCCGTACTGGCCAATGACTTTCCAAAGAACCAGCCCGGAACCAGAGCAAGCTTCGATGTCCCCGCGAATATTTTTGCCTTTTGGGTTTAGACCAATGAACGTGCATCCCGGCTTTCACGAAGCTCATTGATTGGCTACGATGGATTGGCTTTTCGCCGATAAGACCCAACCTTTAGCCAAATTATTACCGGAATGGAAGGCGGTATAGCTGTCAATATAGTGGGATTTTGTGGGCCTTGGTGCTTATCCAACCAATGATACCCCATAAAATTGAGGTATTTATCCCATGCCTCATAAGACCTTCTCCGCAGTACTCCCTCCGGCTTCAGTTACATCCTACACCACCACCACTACCACCACCCAGCACCAGCAGTCCAAGGGAGACCAGAGCAGAAACAACAGACAGGTAGAATGCCTTCAACCTACCAGTCTCGCCTCTCGCACACCCGCAGCTTCTCCTTCAGTTCCTCCACTCCCAAACCCCGCTCGGTGCTGAAACCCCCAGAACGCCCACTCGCCCTCCGGTGCGAATACATCACCGAAACCAAGACGAATCTCATCGTCAGACCGCAGGGCGACTCGGAGTCCGCCGTAAGCTACGAAATCACCGACGAAGATGAAACAGTGCTCTTCACGGTGACGGGATGGAAGTTCAGCGACCGCAGCTGTCGCGAGTTCCGCGATGCGTCTGGGTTGCCGCTGTTCGAGCTGCATCGGGACTGGCTCGCATTTGCGAGGGGGAGATCGGGAAGAGGTGTTTGGGCTGCTACGTTACCGGGCGTTGGTACGAAACGGGGGTTTTCTGGGATCGGAAGGAGAAGTAGTCGGTCTGGTAATCGGTCTGGTGGTGATGGTGGTGATGGCAATAGCAATCGCAATAGCAATGGCAACGGCAACGGCAACGGCAGTGGCAGTGGTAATGTGTCTTACCTCGCTACCGGAACCCCGCGTATACGTTCCTTCAGCACCAGTCCGTTTGGAAATTTCGCCATCACGCTGGAGTGCAATGCGGCGGCCATGCCAATGAAACGGGACGAGGAGAAGAAGCTCACGTTGGAGATCGAGAGGCATGGAAATGCATTGGCTTTATTCGATGTTGTCGATGGAGATAGGAAAGTTGCGGAGGTACGCGAGAGTGTCCGACACAATAAGTTTTTGCCTTTGATCAGTTCGCACAGTGGGTATCGACCCGTGCTGGATGTCGTCGTTACCTCGGGGGTGGATTTGTCTTTGGTAAGTATCCCACCTACAAGCCGGCGTTGTTGGTGATGAGCTGACCTGGTACAGATTGCGATGATCGCGGTGGTTGCATCAGATTCGGTTTTCAGTTCCAATGTCTAGCGATAAGCGTTTACTCGTTGACGCATAATACACGACTGCCCTGATATTTAACTATGCTAATAATGCTGAGCTTCATACAAGATTACGAGAATCCCAAGTTCAACAAACCAGTAGAGTATAGAAGAGATAACATAGAATAGATTGAAGCTAGCATAATCACAACCCTTGCAAAAACTTGGTATCGACCACGTCCTTATGTACAACCGCATCATCCATTTCATAACAATCCAAGTCGTGACGCAGCCATACTCATGCAAGCATGAATTGACACTTTCTGCACGCAACGGGAAAAGAAGATTTTTTTTGATAAAAGAAAGAACAAATCGTGCTTTTCGTTCGCTTTATTTTTGGCCCAACTCATCAGGTGTACAAGCTTTTGAGTCTATTCCCATTTCATGCCATACACAGTCAGATTTGGCCGTTGAGGACTCGAGCCATCACACACATGAAACGTTCTCACACAGCCCTGTTATCGTAGGGCTTCCACCTGGGTAATTCACCCGAAACCGATATCATTAAGAAGTCCGATTGGGTTTGTATTGTCTGTTCGGTGCTTCGACATCGCGGATAGTATCTCGGATACTACCCAGTCACTAATCTGTGATAGACCCAACCCCCAAATCAAGATATGTCAAATACGGGCTTGAGTTTCTTCACAAGAGCCCATTCCTCCATGGAGACTTCGGACCGGTAGAACTCCTTGAGCGTGTCGATACTCGCACGCGAGATGCGTGAGTATAGCTGATCTTTCTCTTCGAGGTGACGGCCATACATGGGCTGGTTGGGCCCTTCGATCTTCACAGCCACAGAGGGTTGACCCCTCTTGCTGACATTGACGGGCTTGTGGTCACGTTCGATAGACACCCTGCAGTGCATTAGTATCTTGTAGACAGAATGGAGGTTGAACAGAAAAGTAGACTTACACTCTTCCAATATCGACAATTTCCTTCAGACCAGTCACAGTATTGGTCTTGATCGCCGCGAGAGGAGCATGCATCCTGAGACTACCCTCAAGGACGTCAACACCAATGACAATGGGGTCCTTCTTGTTGAAGACAGCCACAGGTTTGAGCACACAGGGAAAGACCGCAAGCAACTTGCTCTCCTCCTTCCTCTGCTCGGTCAATTCGGCCATATGCTTGGTGAAATCATCGAACAAATGGTAGATAATATCGGCGGTGAAGATCTTAACGCCAACATCCTCAGCGTAGGCAGAAGCTTCCTTGTCGACCTTGACATCGAAACACAGCATAACTGCAAACTCCTTGGCCTTCTCCAGCATCGTTCCTGCCATCATGACATCACGTTTGTAAACGGGACCGATGGAAATGTTGGCAACAGGAATCTTGGAAACTCGAAGGAACTCAAGCAACGCTTCAAGGGAACCAAGAGTAGATGATTGGACGCTGACTCCACGCTGGTCCTTGGAGACCTTGCTGAGGAGGTTCTCCAAATCGGACATCACTTCTTCCTCAATGTCCTCCTCGTCATCATCTGGTCCAACGACCATCAGACGAGAACCAGCAATTGCTTGTTCGAGATCGTTGGCGGCAATCTTGACACCAAGAGATGCCTTGCACTCCTTGTTGTGGACGTATTGCGACTTCAGACGGAGTTCCTTCAGCGGCGCAGGTGTCAAGAGTGCTCGAATATTGGTCGCTATAGGCCCGTTGAGACCACACAGCACAATCCGGTCACCCTCCCGCAGAATACCATTCGACAGAACAACGTCAATGGTGGTACCAAGACCCTCGATGACCTTGACTTCAAGAACCGTACATTCAATCTCAGACAGGTACATCAGTGCGTTGGTCATACGCTCCTGGGTCAAACTGGTCAACAGCTTCAACATGTCAGGAATACCCTCGCCGGTATGGGCCGAAGTGGGAACCAAGGAGACGTTTCGAGACATAGACTTGTTCTCGTAGAAGACTTCCGAGTTAAACCCTTGCTCTGCAAAAAGGAGCTTGGTCCGGTCAAGACGGGTGCGGAATTCGTTCTGGACTCCCTTGTTCTGCATCGCCAAGGACTCTTGGAAGCCGTTGTTGTCAATCTTCTTCCATCCGTATAGACGGTCAATCTTGTTCAATGCAACAATGAACGGGGTACGACGATCACGGAGCAATCTCATAGACTCCAAAGTCTGGGGCTCGAGACCGTGCATAATATCAACAACCAGAATGGCAATGTTACAAAGGGACGAACCACGCGAACGCAGGTTGGAGAAAGACTCGTGACCGGGGGTATCGATGATAAGCAAACCAGGAATCTTGAAATCGAATTTGCCATCCTTGTTCACCACAGCTGTCTTGGTCTTCAACGCATCAACAGGAAAATAAGTAGCACCAATCTGTTGCGTAATACCACCAGCTTCGCCTTCTTGGACGTTGGTCTGACGAATCTTGTCCAGCAGTTTGGTCTTTCCTGTGTCGACGTGCCCAAGAATACAGCAAATGGGAGATCGCAGGTTGTCCTTCGACCGAGCAGCCAACGCTTCCTCATGCTTGTTCTTCCTTCGCTCTGCGGCCTCTGCTTTTCGCTGAGCGACGGCCTTCTGGGCTGCCGACTTTTCCACGTCTTCTGAATCCGACCCCGAATCCGATTCGGACTCGGACTCGGATCCCTCCTCTCCAGGCTTCTGAGCAGCCTCTGAGGTCTTGGTCTTCTCACCTTCCGAAGCCTTGGGGACGGTCTTTGGTCTCTCTTCCTCATCGGAGGGAGCATCCCAGCTGTCCTTGACGTCGTCAGCGTCGGCCATCTTCTCCCAATCCTCGCCTTCACTCTCTACTGCTTCCTTAGCGGCGGCGGCAACAGCAGCAGCATCAGCCTCCTCCCTGGCCTTGCGCTCTTCCTCTTCCTTCTTGCGACGCTCCTCCTCAGCCTCACTCTTGGCCTTGGCGCGGGCGGCAGCTGCTTCGAGGTCCTCCTCTTGCTTCTTTGGGCCCTTCTTCTTCTTATTGTCGTAAGAAGGCTTCTTTTTCTCAGCCTGTGAGGCTTCTAAACCAGCAACGGTACCCACACCAGCCTCAATCATCTGCTTCGTACGCATTTCATTACGTAGCTGGGCATCCCTCTGAGCCTTGGTGAGGAGCTTGCCCTCACGCTTGAGCTGTTCCTTCTTCTCCCTCTCCTTCTCCTTCTTCTTTTGACGGGCTTCCTCCTTCTTCTTCTCTTCTTCTTCATCGAGACGGTGTTGCTCCTCTAGCTCAGCCTTTTCCTCAGCGCGAAGACGCTCCTCTTCTTCACGCTGCTTCCGAAGAGCTTCCTGTTGTCTTTGGATGGCTGCCAAGTGGGCAGGGAGCTTCCTCTTTCCAGCGGGCTCTTGGGCAGCGGGGGCAGGCGTCGAAGAAGGAGAAGGTTCCGGAGAAGCTTCTTCGTTGGCCGCAGCTGCAGGTTTGGTGGGTTGTTTCTTGTCGTCTGCGGGCTTCTTTTTTCCGGAGGCCTAATATCGGGAAGAAAGAAGCATTAGTCCTAGAGTAGACAATATAAAACTGAAATGAAAAAGTATAAAGACCTACCTGTTCCCTCTTCCGTTGCTTTTCTTTCTCCTTCTTCTCCTTCTCCTTCTCCTTCTTGGTCTTCACACGGAAGCCATCTCCATCGCCGGCTTGGGCTCCAGCTTGCTGTGCCTTCGCTGCTTCCGCGGCAGCCTTAGCGTTCTTTTGGTTCTTCCCAGCAAAAACATCCTCATCGTCCTCGAGATTGCCTTCTTCCGGCTGCTTGCTGTCCAAATCAGCCGCGGCGCCGTTCGTCTCCTGTGTCGGGTCCTCGCCTTCGATGAAGTCGTTCGTCTGCTTTCCTTTCTTGGCCTTTTTATTCTTGTTTTTCCTCAAGGCAGCAAGGAGACCGCCGCTGCCACCACCCGTCTCTTCGTCTTCGGCCGCGGGCTCCTTAGGGTTGGCCTCCTCAGGGTTGGCCTCAGCCTCAACACCCGTGCCAGGTGCGTCTTCTCCTAATTCCGCCTCCCAGTCATCATCTTCTTTCTTGTTTCCCTTCTTCTTGGGTGCCATGGTTGTGGTTGTGGGCGTCCGTGTGTTCCTCCTTCGGTGGACCGGAAAGTCGTTTTAAGTCACCCTTTCTGACAAATAAATGCAACACGTCAGCTAAAGTCGTCCTCGAAAGATAGATGCCTCGTTATAATCATTCGGATCTGGGGAGTCAAGTCCACGAACAATGATCGATTTTCCTCTTATTGTTCCCACCCTGCGGCAAATCGGTAAGGGGCACGAGGAAAACAAAAAAAATGGACAATAGTCACAAAAAACTATGCCCAAGTCAAAAATGAAAGTGAGACAGATACCCCGTTGAAAAAAAGTCAAAATCCCACAGCTGGAGACGTTCGGAGGGGTTGTTGGGATGGTCAGGGCTTCGGTCGTTTTTTTTTCGGGGGTCCGTGAGAATTTTGGGGCGGGCTTTTTGGTGGGGACCGGAGCCGTTGCTTATGTATGCGAAGAGCCTCCGCTTGCCACAGCAGAGGGAGTAGGGTATTACCAGGTGTTGAGGGTAGTATAGGGATACTTGATATATACTATCATGGGTAGTGAACGGAAGCGAAATTGATGTGCCTGTATCCGCATTGAGTGTTGTTGTGAGGTTGTGCATTCTCACATCGCCACCGGGTTCTATATATACAGTGCAGCTTATACGGAGTATATTCTTTAGTCCGAGTTCAAAGACAACGTGCCACAAAACACAGTACAACTTCAGAGAGAAGACTGGTGACCAATATGTGCTAACCCCAGAGCCAGAGGGTCGTACAAGCATGTCTTTCCTGTATAGAGAACTGGTAGCTTAATGATGTGGCGGCCCAGTAAAGATCGGACAGAAAAGCTCAAATGGACAGAATAATGTATTGCACACGGGATCAGATACAGGAACATGCCGTATGGTCTATAAATATAAAAGGACGCCCATATTAAATCTGCATATGTAGTGCATTCCGCAACCACTTCATCACCTCCTCGACCTGATGTGTCGACGTCCCCAGAACATCTTCCGACAATACGGAAAATTGATCCAAGGTCGCCGATACAGTGCCGGTCTCGGGGGACGAAGGATCATACAGGTCCTCTGAGACCAGCATTTTGTGCAGGTAATCGGCGCCCCGGGCCACCAGACGACTCAGGATATCCCCGTCTATGTGCATCCGGGATGGAGGGCCGTCCGTTGATTCGCTTTCGACGGGATTGCGCTGTCGTTTACGTTTGGGAGTAAACGGACAGATGCGAGGGTCCTTCACACAAACGTTCTGCAGCAGACGTAGGAGACGCCATTCTCTCTCGTTGAGGGTCAAGAATCTGTATGTAGTGCCGTTTATGGTATTTCCGTATACTACCTGGGAAGAAGAAGATAGAGAGGATGGTTTGGAGCTGAGGCTCAACTTCATCACAGAGAGAGGAAGGTGAGCTTCGCATAATGCCGCTGGCATCATCTTGTTTACTTCAGTGACTCCATTTTCTGTTAATACGCTGATGGTGCCACCTCTGCTGCTGGCGACGGTGAGGTTCAATTCTCCACCGATATGAACATGTGAAAGCCCGTCATGCTTGTGACGGTCATACGCATGTAAGGTAAGCTTGTCATCGGAGGCCTTTAGCACCATAAGTGACTCTCGTGCTGTTGACATGTACAAGTATGGCTCGTGCGCTGTCATCGAGATTGCCGGAGACACAGCAGAGAATCTCGAGGCCCGACCCCATCGTGTCCGGGAGAATTTGGGTTCCAGCGGCACGATCTCGCGGCCAGACGCGACCATCAGCGTGAACGGACCATAAGGCGTAATGGAATACACCGCCCCCTCGAATTTGTGCACATATTTGACGGAGCAATCAATGCGGGATGGATTTGCCGCATCCCGTGCGGTTTGAAGGAATATCACCCGGCCTCTTTCTCGCTGAGCCTTGCGGGATGTCCCGATGACAATGAGATGATACTCTTCGTCACCCTTCCGTGGTGTCCATTCAAGAATACAGGTAATTTTCTCACCAGCCGCTCCCTCTGGTCTCCAGTATCGGGGACCTTCGTCGCTTGTAGGTAGATCAATTTCATGGTTCTGGAAATCAGGGTCCACGAACTCAATCATTGGACGCGTGAATTGCTTGACAGGGTCGCTGGTCGTGTCCAGGTTAGTCTGGCTATAAGCCACAATAAGGCTTCTGAGGTGTTTGGAATAAGCCAATTTGGTGGCACTTCCTGGTAGATTGATCCGTCGAGGGACTGTTCTCGCACTTTGGTCTAGAGTACAGATGAACAATTGTTCATCTGCAATGCAGAATAGAGAATTAAAAGAATCGTCGGCATCTGGATCAACCACGTTGCTAGTGGTAAAACCGGAAATGCTTTTTGGGAAGAAAGCAGGCTGAAGAAAAACATGTTAGACACCGCGTTGTCGCAAAAAGCTCCAAAAAAAAAACTTACATTCTTTTGGTCAGTGATCCAAACCCGCTGAAGAATACATTCTGGTGTTTCTCCAGAGACGCACAATGCCTGCCAGAATCCCTCTCCACAGGTCAGCAACGCCGTGCTTCCCTTGCTTTGTACTCTAACGGAGGTGTGTCCCAATTGCTGAGGAGCTCCTTGCTTTAGGTCTGTACTGAGCTATTAGATCTTATAAAATAAGGAAAACTAAAAGATTGGACCACACTCACCGATAGCTGAATCAGGGCTGTCACTACTAACGGTTACCCCGAATGAAAGCAAAATCCCACTCCGTAGACCACACAATAGAATGGATTTGTCCAGGGAGCCTTGGGCCGCGATATTGATGACCGCAATGCTTTCGACAGCCTTCGAGATGTCACCACCTTTTTCCAGATTGGGATTGAGTTCTTTTACAAAAGTAGGGCCATCCTCGACGACGCGGTAGATCAATACTTTCCCACCGCCCGTTCCTATGAAAACAAACCATGAGAGTCCAAGGCGCTCGATAGAAATCGAGACCGGTTCATACTCGATCTTGACTCGTTCACCAATACCGGATAACTGGAGTTTGTTATCAGTTGAGGTGATTTTCATGAGGTGGAGTGTTGCCCCTTGGCTACTGCGAATCGCATTTGCAACCAAGGCAGCTGAATCATGAACGGACGCAGCTGCGACGCTTTCAGCTGGATCATAATCAAATCGAAAATCTGATAAAGGTCCAGAGACATCCCCAAGACGCACCGCCCTTTCGGTTATCTGAATAATAGCACCAGACTGTGTACAGCCAGCCGCTAGGGTTTGGGAAGAGAAATCCAAGCCTGAATCTGCTTCATCAATAGCACATATTTCTTCTCCAAAATCGGCAGGTAAATAAATGAGGAGGGATGAAACGGGATCAGAAGTTAAAATGAAAACGCCCCCACTTGCTCTATCTGTAATGGTCCATATGTCTTTAGTGCTTGACAATCCCTCCAGCGATACTGCCAGGCCAATCTGAGCCTCTATTCCATATCGCAGCTCAGTGATGGCACCTTTCCCGTAACTGGATGGAGAACAAGTGAATAGCCGATCACTGGAAACGCTTTCTAAAGAATCATCACCAGTGGACTGGACAACCACGGAATCTGTTACGGGCGTCCAATTCATAAACTTTTGGACGCACCGGGGATGATCTCGCGCTTTCTGGACAAACAATCCACCGTCTCCCGTGGTTCCCGCGGCTAGCAGCAGATCACCACCCTCATGCCCGATATCAAGCGTATCAAACGCAGTGTCCACATCGCAGTGAAGCAACCCCAAAAAGGTTTGATTCTCAATATCACCCTCGTTGCCGATTTCCAAGTAGAATATCTGGCCATCCTCACGGCACAGATAGATATCATCATGCTTTTGGTTATATACCCAAGTTCGCAACGGCCTCGCCCATCTCGTCCATAGAGGCGACCTTTGGTTTTGCTTATCGCATGGCAACGGATATCTGATGGGTTGCGTGCGAGGGTCTAATCTGTTCCTGTATACTGAGACGGAACCAGTCGCAACCAGCATAAATGAAGAGGTTTTGGTCAGTGGAATTACCATGGTAGGTAACCTGTCTTCAGATGGTAGCAACCTCTTGGTAACCCGCGGAGTAGCATTTCGTAGCAGAATATTGGCATCCCACTCGTAACAGATGGCATGGGTGAGTTGGTTCTTCGCAACCAAAAGCAGCAATATTATCCGATTCTCCTCTTCTGATTTCGGATGCAGAAATTCCATTGATAATATGTCGCCATCAACACGGAAAAATCGCTCCTGTAGAGAACATAGATAGAAATTAGTACACGAAAAGAAGTGCGCGAGATCCGCTCCACATTCGCAGCACACTATACCTCTAGTATTGGGCTGAACTGGCTCCGTGCCATTTGAGATTGGAGGATATGTGGTTCTTCCAGCATAAAGATACCAAAATAGTCGCATGATGCACTGACTGCTATGGCACGAGATCTAAAATACTTAGCATTCTCTCTCGATGCCAATATGGAGCAGACTTACCTTGGCTCCACGGAAACATTCCGACCAAATTGTTCAAACAAGTTGACATCATTAGGCAAAGGCCGGCGATAATGGATGAACTGGCCACCTTCAGAGGCTGAAAAGTACAAAAACACTAACTCTCTCGAAGCTAAGCTCAACACCAATATTTGGGGAGGTAAATCATCCCGTGCACCCGGATCAGCACTTGTGGATGCATTACCAGAACCCAATTTCATCTGAGCTTCCCATGGCAACTCAGTGCTCACATTAATAACCTTTGCAGCCATAATTTGCGCATCGAAATCGGCTTTCGTAGTAACATCTTCCAAATGAATCCCAGAAACAGCCTCCCGGATTTGCAAATGGCGATCACCAACAAAGACCACGTCGTTGTGCCGTTGGCTCCGTAAATGCGCGGGTAGAATCCATTGAATTGTTGGGCTGGGTACGACCGTATGTGAAAGCAGGCCAACCTTTGGCTTAGAGGGCATAAACGACTGTCCTCTTTCGAATTCACGTTGTCTGACAAATTCTTTGATCTCCTCCGGGGCATTGACCATGGAGATATCAAGATCTTGGTGGGATGCTGGAAGAGCCATAGTGTCTCATCTAAGGCCTTTTGTTTCCAAAATTACCTTCAAGAGAAAGAAGCACAGAATGCGCAACGAAGACAATTGAAAACTGAGGACGCTTCAGTCAGCTGCCCCACAGTACATCGAGAAGACCAGGGCCAGCTGGGAGTAAACGACATACAAGTGAAATGTTTTTTTAAATAGATAAAGTAAAAGGCTGATATGCAAAGAATGCAAGGGTCTCAAGCAAATTGGGATAAATCAAGAGCCACCCATAAGCAGCAGCAGCGGCAGTGAAGACCAAACAGAAAGAGAAATCTATCGTAGAAGCGAAACCAAAGAGTCTTTTCTAACCATGATTAGGGTGACATGACGATAATTCTCCCATTACAGGCATGGACAATGAGGCTTTTGGCGGCAAGACAGGTCGACAATCAGCAAAGAGGGAAAAAGCTGCGAAGCTGATTGACGGACCGGTGCCAACCCCACTTCTGCAGGTCAAAAAATGATATATGCTTATGCGTAAGAAAGAGGAAAGTCTGTCGTCCAGCATTAGCGTCCATAACACGCATATTTTCGTGAAAAAGCTGCATTCCAGCCTGGGAAAACAATGAAGGGGGCAAGATCAACAAGACAACACTAGCAGCATGCGAGATAGACTTCGGCTCTGGATTGGGTACTGACGCGACGAGTGCTTCAATGGCGCGGTCCTAGCCTCCCCTATGAGGAGTATTAAGTAGGAAGAAGATTGAAGCTATGGATGGAATAGATCTTGGGCGACGAAGCCCTGTTAGACGTTGGGCCACCGTATGACGGTATTTCGTAGATGATATAGCCGTACGGGTACTGTGCTCCAGCGGCCCTGCACTTGTGCAACTGCAACTCAGGAACGGATCTCCCACTAGTTCTCGAATATTCGCGTGCCCTGAAGCTCTCCTGGTCAAAGCTCTCCTTATCGTTTCTTTGCTTTGGAGGGGAATCAGTTCGGACTGTCTTTCTGCGGCGGTCGGCGTTCCTCCAGATCACGGGATATATTGTGGCCTGAGGCAGATACAAACACCGTTTCGGACAAGACCGCTGTGGACCACCTCACTTCTGTTGGATTAGACCGGACAACCACGCAGCAAGGAGACATTGGTCGTCAAACTTCGCACTGAGGCGCCATCGGGAGAGTGGATATATAATACTGGCTCCAGTTGATTCTATTAGTTGAGCTCTAGCCATCGATCTGTGTTGACGAGGGCGTTGAAGACGAGCTTATAGATCTACCACTGCAACGACGGACAGGAGGCCGGTTGCGAATTGCCGGATCCGACAATTTGTATTGTTCCTGCTCGCATACTAGAGAGACTGGCGATCTGGATCAATAACACTGCTTGCGCCGACAATGGATCGATCTGCGACGAGTCATGGAAAAGCTAGCTCTTCGGATGACCCCGTCGCTTATGGTGAACAGAACGTCCAGGAAAATGTACACGAAGCTAGCAAGGTTGTGTTGACCGAAAGAGAGGAGGGTATTTCGAGCTATATTGCCGAAAAGGTGGTTGGCATCCGGCGGGCATGCGACTTACGAGATTTGGATGCATTGGTTTTATTTGCTGCATCAGAAGGCGGCTACCTCCAAGATGAACTACGTCAGTTAGCTTGTAAGTCAATTTCCCGTGTATTACCGTTTGATGGGGAACGACATGGTATTGACACGGTGAGCCAGGGCCAATTCTCCTACAATGCGATAAAGGGAGAGGAGTCGACCTCACGGCTTGGGACGAATTACCACGCCATGTAGATGAAGACCAAGTCCAACTGGATGTACACCGATCATTTGTGTACTATCCCGAGGGTCAGATTCAAACCCCTGTATCGGAACACATGAAAAGATGATGAGACTAACTGGCGATCCAGGGACTGATGAAGAACTGATCGCAAAGAAGGACGAACTATCAAATTTGATCAAGAGCGTATTACGAAACTATCCCATCCTCTGCTATTTCCAGGGCTACCATGACATTGTACAGGTCCTGCTTCTGGTACTGGGAGAGAAGCAAGCAACGTCAGCAGCTGCTCAAATCTCCCTTTTCCGTATACGGGACTATATGCTCCCATCTCTTGAACCATCATTGAAACATTTACAGATAATCCCAGCAATAATAGAGCGCGCAGATCCGGTCCTGCGGCAGCACCTCTCGGGGATCAGGCCTTTCTTCGCCCTTGCAGCTACATTGACACTATATGCGCACGATATCCAAGAATACAGCAATATTGCTCGCTTATTCGACTTTTTATTGGCCCACGAGCCAGTGGTCTCGATTTATCTATTTGCCGCAATTATTCTTTCCCGCAAAAAGGAGCTACTTGAGATTCCGGTGAACGAGCCGGAAATGTTACATTTCACACTCTCTAAATTACCATGTCCCCTAGACCTCGAAGGTCTGATCCAAAGTGCCGTGCAACTTTTCAAAGTCTACCCACCGGAATCCTTGCCTTTCAGAGTTTGGGAGCGGATCCCGACGTGCAGTGTGTTGAAGACTTCGCGGGACCAGTTCAGAGAGCAAACCGCAGGGGTCGCAGAAAAATTATTCGAAGAGCAGACACAACACCTCCGCTACGAAGAACGGAAAAAGATGGCACTTGGATTCTTGTGGAAACACCGGCGCACATTTGGTACTGTGGCAGTGGCCATTCTTGTTGGTGCTGCGTCCATTTGGCTTCGGAAGAAAGGGTTTGATGGAAGTGTCTGGCGGTATTTTAGCAGATTTAAGACGGTCGTTGAGAGCCGTTTCTTTTAGTTTCTTGCAGCTATCTCGATGCAAGAAGGGATAGACCGTTCGATCCTGCACTGTGGGACCAAGTATCATATGGAAAGGAATTAGCTACTCTGAACCAGAGCATTGTGCCGATATCTCCAAATATCAGCAGGGAAGACTTGTCGACCTGCAATTTCCGATTTAGTAAAGGCGTCAGACTCCACCCCTGTGGCTGGTGTCGGTGTGGCTGATGCGGACACGCGCTGAGGTGTAATTACTTCTTGCACCTCCCCGGGCCTAACCACGACTTCCCCCTCCTATAACAGTTTATCTTCCATTTTTGTCAACCGAATTTCTGTCGCAACAAAGAACAGCCCAATATGGCGAATCGGGGCTATGATGTGGTCGTCGACGTAGATGCAGAGGTACAATCTCCAATCCGTGATGTGTCTGGATGTACGCTGTTGCTGATGCTGAAGCTATTGAACATAGGGCGACCTCGGGCATACTGACTTGCAAGAAGACCTTGAATTCCATCCTTCGAGTACGTTCCAGTCCTCCAATCTGAGATCTCCTCTAGGTTTGAATGACAGAAAACTAAACATTGGTAAAAGACTTCGAAAACGACCAACGCAACGCAAAAGCCCAACAAGACTCTACCCCATTCCTCGGCGGAGGCCCATCGTCGCATGGCCGCGACAGATCCCCCGGCGGCAGCCCAGTCAAACATAGCTGGTGGTCGATCCATTACTACGCGCAATTCTTCGATGTCGATACGAACGAGGTTCTGCGTCGCTGTGTCGCCGCGCTGTACCCGCGCACCAACTTCCTCGATGTCCTAGAAGGCAATGCGGATCTGTACGGTCCGTTCTGGATCGCGACCACGGTGGTCGTGATCCTCTTCTTGACGGGTACGATCTCGCAGTGGCTGTCGAATAACGACGACGACCATTTCGAGTACGATTTCAGGCTTCTGTCTGGGGCCGCGGGCCTCATTTATGGGTATACTGGTGTGGTGCCTATCGCGCTGTGGGGTGCGCTGCGGTGGTTCGGTAGCTCGACAGCGGATTTAATCGAGTGCTGGGCTTTGTACGGGTACTCGAACTTGCTCTGGATTGGCGTCGCCCTGATCAGTTGGAGCCCGTTGACGGCATTGAATTGGGCACTGGTCGGGGTTGGATTCGGTTGGACGGTCTTCTTTCTGCTGCGCAATCTTTATCCCATTCTGAGTGCTACCGATGCCAAGGCGAGCAAGATTCTACTGGTTCTGGTCGTTTTGCTCCATGCGGGTTTGGCAATTGCTATCAAGATTCTCTTCTTCGCGTAAGTCTTGACCCTTGTTTTGTCCTCTGGTCACGGAGGACTTCTGGATAATCTCGAAGTACACAAGCTCATTGATCATCTCTGCAGGCACGGAAGCCCCGTATCCAAGAAAAACAAGCACCACGACGACGACAAGCGGCGGATGATGATGATGATGTAAATGGGATAGCAATGTGGATGCTGTTTTTTAAAGGGATTATTTGGTTGCAGGTCCATTGACTCCTTGTTCAGGTAGCAAGTTGTCACCGAATCGTGTTTCTACTGTTTTTCGTCTGTACCCGTACCTACATGTTTGGAGAAAATGATGATGGCTTTCGTTTCTTCTTTTTTACAAATGGACTTGATTGCAGTTCCAACTGAGAGAATAGTCAAGTAATAAATATTTGACTAAGGCTATAACATTTCATCGTTTCAACGCCTTTTTCTATACCCCCCAGGTTGCAATCAGTACACGGCCACACGGCATCCTCCCCAGCAACGCAGAAAAACCGTAACATGATAGAAAATGAAATCGCCTATTTCAACTTCTTCTTGGGGCGCAACTGGTTGGTGTGACCGCACTTCTTCTTACGGCAGTTGGTAGCACGAGGGGGGAGACGAGCCTAACATAAAAGTTAGCGATCCATGGATATACCGTCCGTATATTCTGGTCTGTCCCAGCAGCCGAATTCGAGAGTCCGTCAAATGGAACCGGGGGCCTGTGAAGTAGAACGTACGTAGCACTTGCGGCAGATAGTCTTCTCGCAGTTGTACTTGGAGGCGAGGGCCTTGAGAGAGGGTTCGATGATACCACCACGGAGACGGAGGACAAGGTGAAGGGTAGACTCCTATAGGTGTTGAAAAAGTAAAATCGTCAGCCAGCCTGTCCATGTAACGCATAGCCTAGTCACTCTGATTCTAGGTGTCCTTTCTCTCCTATTCCTCTCGCACTGAGCCGACGACTCCAGTGATTCCGAGTTGTAATGAAATCTAACACCATCGCGCATCTGTTCTCGATATTGTAAAAGGATTCGTCCGTACCTTCTGGATGTTGTAGTCGCTCAGGGTGCGGCCATCCTCAAGCTGCTTACCAGCGAAGATCAGACGCTGTTGGTCTGGGGGGATACCCTCCTTGTCCTGAATCTTCGCCTTGACGTTGTCGATGGTGTCGCTCGACTCAACGTCGAGGGTAATGGTCTTACCCGTCAGGGTTTTGACGAAACTGCAATCCAGATCATGTCAGCAATGTATCCTCCGCCCCTCTCATTTTCCATATCAACAAAGTTCCCGCTGATTTCCCCAATCGATTGTTCTTTTATATCGGATGGTCCGTTTTCGATGGGTATGCGTGGGTGGGAAGAGAACGAGGGAAAAGAACCTACATCTGCACTGTAAACCCGTAGAAAAAAAAACTGTCAGCATCTCATTCTCAAAAAACCAAACTGGAACTTCAAAAGCACTTTGCGATACGTACTGGTCGCGACTTTTCGTTGTTGCTGGCTGACGATCGCTGAAAGGACAGGCGTCGAGCGGCGTTGGTAATTTGAGGGATTTCTCGCTTAGCACGGGTGAACCGACCTGGTGATACCCTAAGCCCTAATATGGCTTCTATTTCGGGAATCACCTGACGCAAGTGCCGCTTTGGGGCTTTCTCCACAGTTTCCGCAATAAGGTTTCGATGCTTGATATGTCTTTGGAGCAGTTCGAAGTATCATTATTGAAGCTATAGTGTCTAACCGTCATCCTCAGTCGCTTTTATGTCCATCGGTTCTCCATAGTAATCCAGACGTCGCTGGTCTTCTTGCCATTTGCCCATCTTGACCTCCGTTTGAAATACGGCTCTGACCAAGGTAGACAGTGAGATCCCCACCACCTTCGCTGCTGTTTCGTAGAATGACCTCGCCCTCTCTGGAAGGTCAGTGTCTAGTCGATAACGAGTATATGATGAACCAGGACGGGCTACGTCGCTCTCAGTGTCTGGTATGGCCTTTGTCGACTTCAGCTGGCGCGTCACTGTCTCAAGCATCGAGTTCAGGAATTCTTCATCATCTGCTTCAGTTGGCGTTGCAGGAGGCTGATTTTCTACGCCTGTTGGGCCGGTTGGGAACATATCTGCTAATGAACTCCCCCCTGCTTACGAGAGTGGAAGGGTAAGCTGGCCGAAGACCGACGAGAAGTGAACTCCTAAAGATTCGCACGCACCTTTGCTAAAATCCAACCAACTGCTTTCATACCAATCCAGATACTCGTCTAGTTGACTCGGTGTCATACTAAACACATCCTTCTCATTGACCCGGATCTCATTCCCCTTGCCGATCTTCCCACTGGACATCTCTCGCTGATCAAAATGTCTTTGGACTTGTGCCCAGAGCTGCCAGTCAATAGCCTGCGTGGTCGGCTCTCGGGCTGATTCGGGATATCTCTTAAGGTTGTCGAATGGGAAAAGAAGTTTGGTGGAAATAACAATGAGAGCCATCATTTGTACTTCAGGTAGGTGAAGTGGCCGTCGCTTGCCAGCGATAGCTGTTGGGAAACTGAATGTGAAGCCAACAAGTTTTTGTAGCTCCCTGACGGCAGGATATATGTCAACTGTTATGCGTGTTAGTGATGCTAGGACTATTCCGTGATAAGAGAATCAACTCGTACCTGGAAGAGTCAGTCTCTTGATATAACGGAATAACAGAACCGGCGAGTTCAGAGGAGGAAATTGTACGTTGAATTTGCGATGGTAAAAGAGCAACAGTTCCAGCGCGGCTTTATGGAAGTGTTCGGCCTTTGGTAGCCTCTTGATGCTTGTCAGCAAGCCATTCTCTTAGCAAGCCATAAAAGAATGTAGTTCATATACCGAAGTCTCAAGAAGCGCAATGTACTGCTGAGGTAGTCTATCCCTCATCTCCCGAGGAATCAACCTCAAAATCCTAAGATAAGGAACATCCCCTCGCATAACCATCCTAGCCAAACACATGCATTAGGATGCGTTCCCAACAATGCAACTTCCTAGACCAAGGGAACTTACTGATATAAATCCCCGATGCTGATGGGCAACCGCATCAACAAAGCACCCATATAGCACAGCGCAATTGAATCGATCAACCGAGGCCATTGAACTCGCTTTCCTTGGGGTTTGAAAGCTCCATCAGAATCATCGGTCGTCTCTGCGGCTTGAGAACTGAAGGCTTCCGGCTCTTCACCTTCGGAAGCCTCATCGACCTTGCGCGAAAAGCCTTCCAGACGAAGGGCCCAGAGGTCGCGAACGATATCCTGTAATGAATCCGTCAATTATCAACCTTCCGTAGGTCTTATAGAGAGTATCATCCATGCTTTACCTCGAATTGCGTTGGGAAGCCCCGGTCATTGACCAGGGCATACGACTGCTTCCATAGGATCAACTGATATATCTGTAAAAACAGACCATATGCCTGGCGACCTCGATATGCTATTTAACATTAGATTCTGAGTGATTCACCGGCTTGGAGGTAGTTGACTAACTCTTCTGGCCTTTTTCGATCACATCTTTCTTCACCCGATGCGTCCTACCCTGTGTTCCGAAATCCTCAGGATCTTCTTCAACTTGCCGGCCCTATAGATAGGAATCTTATTAGTTTGCATTCTTTCGATCCACTGTGATGTGTTTTCTTCTCTTTTTTTCTCTTTTCTTTCTCAAAAGAAGTCGATTGAGGACTAATGGTATACCTCTTGCTGGTGACCCCGCCTACAGAACCAAAGGCCGTTGTCGAGATAATACCGCCTTTCCCGGCACCCTTCCTGGCCACAAACCCCTCGAGTGACAATGCGCTCCATACAGGGCAGCGTCGCTCATGATATCCAGGTGGTTCAGTGGTGAGTCTGGATGGGGTGGACTGGGCTAGAATTGAAATGCGGGAAGAATTTTTTCCCAGGACTTCTTTGCGGTGACCTTGCCACTACTAGGACATCTACTCTGTATCGGGTAAAATAACACTGATTTACCTGATGGACTGGATTTACTGTGGTGTAATAATAGGCGCGGTTCGGTTGGCTTACTCTGAATTACTCCATGCCTACAAGCAGAACGAACCCCATTAAAATTCACGGAATAATTTTATATTTATTCGTCAAAAATATCGTAAAAGTGCCGAACTCAGAAATGTCCCTCTGACAAAGCACGCTTATGCTGCCAACTGAAAAAGCAACTGTTTTTTTCCTTGTCGATTCGACGCAGTCCAAGGAATATCCGGACGGACATGGGGTACAATCGTGCACATGCCGTTGATTGCCCAAAAAAGCTACATCAGCCATGAGTTTAAGGACGCAAATTGGCGATAACCCTTGGAATATAGTGTTCGACAAAACGACAAATAGACTCGTAAGCAGTAAAAGGCAATTCACATCTTAGGGGCTTCCTTGACCTCCATGCAGCACTCCTCATTCATGGAAGTCAGGATGGTGACGTCTGGAAATGCATGTTAGATTCGAGATGAGGATACGAATAACAATTATGATGATACTTACTGCAGTCTTTCTCCTCCTCACGGAACATGCGGATAAGTCGCTCGCCAACCTCGCCGTCAGGGACCTTGACGTCGTCCTTGGTGTCACCGCTATCCGTCATGAGGGAAAGGAAGCCATCTTCGGAAATGTCGAGCTGAAAATCAATCGATCAGTATGGATCCATTAGGTACCGCTAACAATCCACGTTGCGGACTACTTACAAGCTGGTATTCCTTGCGGGAGACGTTGGGGACGTCCATGTTGTGGGTGGAAGGAGACAAATCTTCATACTTCTTGCCAGTGAAGATGTCGAGGGCGACCATGTGGACCTTGGCGTGACCGTGCTTGCCAGTCTTGGAGGTGGACATATCAACGATCTTGCAAGGACGGTCCTTAATGACGACGAAACCGTTCTTACGCAGAGAAGAACACTGCATGGGGAAGGTCGTCGAGGCGCCAGCGTCGGCGGACTCGAAGGTAATGTCATGCTATGAATCAACCAATCAGTTTTCTGAACCAAATGAAAGCCATTTATAATTTTATATCGAGCCCTTGGAAGCTCCGTATATAGCCTCCTTCCTGTTCGCGTGCAGCCGCTTCCGTAGTGGAAACGGGGCAGGATAAGAGGGGAGAAATAAAGATGCGGGGGGCTCAAACAAGAACAGAGAGAAAAATTTTCTGGAAAGGAGCAAGTCATCAGAGAACATACCTCTTCAGCCATTGTGAATGTGGTATAAAAGTGAACCAGTGAACTTTTTTTAAAGAAAGAAGAGGGCGAAGGTGAAGGAGTTTTGGGGATATCAACGAGGGTAAGGGAGAAAAAAATCGAAGCAGAAAAGAAATCGACAAATCGACGGCGGGAAAAAGGCGGTTTTCTGTGGCGGGGTTTCTAGGGGCCGCTAGTCCCGGACGGGCCTAGTGTCAGAGAAACACTTCGTCCGTGGTCTGCCCCGACCGCCGTAGCTGCTCGAGAGGTCGGAGATGAAGGGACAGATGCACCTCGATTGGCTTCACTCGCGTGGAGATTTACGTCGATGCTGCTTTGACGCTGTTTGTGGCTATTAGTGCTAGTGGTAGTGTCCGAACCGAGACGGAATACCTGGTGACTATCCGTTAGTCGAGCTCAAATGAGGCCGGGGATCTGTCCGGTACTTGCGCGTTTCCCTCGTGCTGGCCTCTTCCCATAATGTGGCTCGACCGTCTGTCAGGCAATTCGACTCCGTCAGTGCCTCCTTTTGATAGTCGCCTTAGTTCGCCTGTTCCTCGACGATCTTCGCATCTGTCCCCGGTGCCGCAGAATAGCCGCCCGGGTTCGAACCGCCCGGGTTCGTCGTTATCGATATTGTTGACCCCAAGCGACTCGAATACGTCTCTTCCTGCAACGGCCCGCGATGCATCTGGACGGCAAAATGGTACGCGGACTCGTCCGTCTGACGTTGTTGATCCGCTTGAAGTGCTCAATGGAATCATTGGGAAGCGGAAGAGAGAGAGCCCCGACCCTACAATGACCACTATAACACTGGACCTGGAGTTAAAGCCTCCACGACTGGTGGAGGAGATCGACTTTGGTGGGCTAAGCCTTGAGGGATTTGTTACAAGGGGGTTTGCACGCGATTCCACGAGGGTCTTGCACAGCGATGCTGGCGCGCAGACGATTGAGCAATTTGAGAAAGAAAGGGACAAATTCCAGGACTTACATTCAGCGATCATCGGGTGCGACGATGTCTCGAAATCAGTTGAGACGTACCTGAGTGATTTCCAGAGCGAATTAGGGGCCGTGTCTGCGGAAATCGAAACCCTCCAAACTCGATCGGTGCAACTCAATGCCATGCTGTCAAATAGGCGGAATGTAGAACAGCTTCTTGGACCTGCCGTTGAAGAGATCAGCATTTCACCAAAGGCTGTTCGTCTGATAGTGGAGGGGACCATCGATGACAACTGGGTTAGAGCTTTACACGAAATTGAGACACGAACCGCGAGCATTGAAGCAAAAGCATCTAGCTCCAGTAACACCCGATCCATTGACGATGTGCGTCCACTGTTAGGCGATCTTAAGAATAAGGTTAGTGTCCTCGAATCAAGATGTGGCCACAAGTATTGCTAACGTCCATTACGTAGGCCGTGGAAAGAATTCGGGACTACCTTGTTTCTCAAATTCGGGCGTTGCGGTCACCAAACATCAACGCGCAAATCATCCAGCAGCAGCGGCTGGTCAAATTCAAAGACTTGTACAGTTATTTGTCAAGAGCCCATCCGACGCTTGCCGGAGAGCTCACGCAGGCATATACCAATACGATGCGCTGGTACTATTCGTCGCATTTTACTCGCTACCTCCAAGCACTCGAAAAGATTAAGGTATACCCTAGTGACCGCAATGAGATCCTGGGAGGGGACTCGTCTGCACTAAGAACAGGTATTTAACCTTTATTTCTCTTGCCATCAACGGCGATTAACTAGATTGTAGGAAATATTATACCAGGAGGCCGGGCGGGTTCAGCGGCTCACGACCCATTCTCGCTAGGTAGAAGGGTTGACATACTCCGAAACGGCAACCATATGGCTATCTCGTCGTACGTAGCTGAGGAGGACAATGCTTTCCACGGGATCGAGGTCCCGTTCCGCCACTTCAACCTTGCCCTCTTGGACAACGTTTCCGCCGAATACTCTTTCATGACTGAGATGTTTTCGACCTTGACATTCCATCAGATGACCCGCAAGGCCTTGGAAATATTCGAGCCAGTATTCAATCTTGGCTACGGCCTGACGAAGCAATTGATTGAGCAGACCTCAGATTCTTTGGGTGTTCTCCTGTGTGTACGGCTGAACCAACATGCAGCTTTTGAACTACAACGGCGCAAGGTGCCCGTTGCCGACTCATACATCAATGGAGTGAACATGCAATTGTGGCCGAAGTTCCAAGTGATCATGGATGCCCACTGCGAGTCTCTTAAACGAGTCGCGGCGAATACAGGCCGGAGCGCCGTATCTGCCCTATCTCTTGCCGGAGGTGATGACTTGAACCAATCGTCCGCGCCTCATTTCCTCACACAACGGTTTGGCCAACTTGCGCATGGAATTTTGGTGCTCAGCAGCGATACTGGGGATGATGAACCGGTGTCTAACAGCCTGGCTCGGTTGACTGCTGAGTTTGATTCTCTCCTGACGAAGTTGAGTCGGAGTGGCGGAGATGCAAAGCGGAGAGAGCGATTCCTTTACAACAATTATTCTTTACTCCTTACCATTATTAGTGTATGTTTCTCGTTGGTCGTTCCTGCTGTTTGGATGCTAATTGAAGGATTGCAGGATACCCAGGGCAAGTTGGCGACTGAGGAAAAGCAGGTGAGATTGGCCGTTATCTATAAGAACATTTCCTGAAGCTGACAATCCTTTAGCATTTGGAGCAGATGCTCAAAACCAGTGGAAAGCGTGGCTAGAGCGTGGACAGGCTGTATAGGACATTGTGGTCTCTCATTTTGCACCGCAATGGAAGCGAGATATTGGGCATTGCATGTGAACATCTAGGGCATCCTGTTTCATATACAGCATGGCGTTAAGGGCATCATGCTATTTTTCCATCTAAGTATACAGGAATTAGACAATTGTCTTTTGTCTTATCATGGCTATAGATGCCCTAACTAGTTATATAGATGCTCTGGACTGGGGTAGTACTCCGTAACGTACTGATTCTGAGGAAGAGAAAGGCCATAGCCAAATTATCCCATAAGACTAATCAAACGAGCCCTAAATCCCAGAAATTGCCATTTTCTCGGCATGCCCTGGCTCTTTCGCAGCTATGTTCCTGTAGATGAAGCCCCGAAGCGGTCGCTTGCCCGATTTAGCGGCTGTCGTCATCGCCGAGCTCCAATTCGCGACCTTGGCGCTTATTTTTATTTCTGCTGCCCAGCTTCATATACACTGTTCTCCCCGCTCTATACAACTACCTCCGTTGAATGATAGCAATGGCGTCGCGTACCTTTCTCTCTTCTCTTCCCAGGTTCTACTCCCCGCGACGCTGTTTCTCTAGCTCCAGAGCGTCTGCGGCGGACATCACTCATGCGGTATCTAGTGCCCCTCTTTTCTTTTATCTCACCCGCTAGGTCACATCTAAAGCAATCACTTCCACTGCGTGATACTCATATATACCAAGGTCATTGGAGCAGGAGTTGTAGGTCTCGCGGTTGCCCGTCAGTTGGCAGCTAGAGAAGGGACCTCGACGGTTCTACTCGAGAGAAATGATGCGCCGGGGACGGAGACGAGTAGTCGGAACTCCGAGGTACGCCTTCTTATTTTTATTTTATTTATTTTTATTTTTTAATTCAAGTTAACTTTTGCTAACTACAAAATCGCACAGGTCATCCATGCCGGTCTTTATTATGGAGTCGACTCCCTCAAAACCAAGCTCTGCATCGAGGGGCGGCAGATGATGTACGACTTCTGCGGTAAACGCGACGTGCCCCATATCAACACGAAAAAATGGATCGTGGCGCAAACCGACGAACAATGGCAGGCGTCCTTGCGAATTCACGAACACGCGCAGACAGTCGGGGTCCCGACTCGGCTCGTTGGCCGGGACGAGGCCCAGCGACGGGAACCCGAGGTGCGAGCAGAGGCGGGGATAGTCGAGAGCGAAACGACAGGAATTGTGGATAGCCACACCTTGATGACGGTTTTGCACGGAGACTTTGAGAACCAGGGTGGGGACTGTGCGTTTTTGACCCGCGTGACGGGCATCGAGCCATTGAATCACGGCCGGGATGGGTATCGGATCACGGCGCTCTCGCCAGATGGTGAGGAGACTTCCATCACGTCCGAGACGCTGATCAACAGCGCGGGGAACGGTGCCTGCTACATCAACAACCTGGCACTACCGGAGGAACGGCATCGAATTCCGTATTATGCCAAGGGGACCTATTTTTCATATTCGGCCTCGCACCCCAAGACATCTGTCCTGGTGTATCCGGCCACCTTGCCCGGAACCGGTGGTCTGGGAACCCATCTTACCCTGGACATGGGGGGTCGAATACGGTTTGGCCCTGACGTTGAATGGATAGATGATCCGAATGATTTGAAGCCCAGCCCGGCGCGCCTCCAGCAGGCATTGCCGGAGATTCTAGCGTACTTGCCCGGCGTCAATCTGGAAGCCATCGACCTGGACTACTGCGGGATCCGGCCAAAACTGGGCAGAGGCGGCTCCGTGAATACGGGTAAAGGCTTCCAGGACTTCGTCATCCAGGAGGAAGAAGGGTTTCCCGGGTTTGTCAATCTGCTGGGCATTGAGAGTCCCGGCTTGACGAGTTCGCTGGCTATCGCGAAGATGGTCGAGAGGATCCTTTATAGATAACTAACTGCATAGGTAGAGCGATATACCCTGTATATACATTCTGTTGACATCGTTAGTTAACTACGGAGTAATACACATTTACACCATGGTGCCCACAAGCTCCACCTTGAGATGCAGTAGACTACACAAGGAAAGAATATTGACACAAGGCTGAAGGAACCATCTCCAGCTTTACCTCCTGGTACTGTCCTTTCCTATTGTCTTGCTCATCATAGTACAGAAGTAGAACTCAAAACTCCACATAGGGTTGGAAGACGTCATCGTCGCAGATCACGAGTCATCTTTGTTGACTCCGTGGAGTTGCGTATGGAGATACGCCTAACTACGCTAGACGGAGACGATAGCAACGAATAGCTATATTGAAGTCAACGAGCATACCTGGCAATCCACCTAACTAATAAAGAAGAAGAATAAGGAACGACGAAGACGGGGAGGATTCAGGAGTTGGAAGGACTTTCGAGATGAGTAATCACCATGACGCGAGGCTGGGCGAGTAGATAAGGAATAGTAGTAGTGGTAATCTACTTGTAGTTCTAACGTCTTTCCTACGACACCATCCATCCGGAACGGCAGTAGTTTCCGCTGCCTCCCCCCCAAGAAATAACAATAAAAAAACATGGGTGAGATCGGAGATCACCACCGCGATATCCGCAACCACAAACGCCGCCAGCGAACAGCCCGTCGACAGCGACGTCGCGAAGACAAACATGCTCAGAAACCGGACAGCAACGGCCATAGCAACGGCCATAGCAACGGCTACAACAGCGGCAAGGAGAATGATGGGGACAGCAAAGCCAGCGGGGCCCACCGACGCTGTTGGGACTGGATGCTAGTCGGCGGAACGAGTCACTACGCGAAGAACCGCTCGTCGTTCAGCACGTACTGTCGCGCGCCATGTCAGATTGGAACGATGCGTGTTCTGGGCGTTGGAACGGTGAAGTTGGAGACGGTGCGGAGTCCGCAAGACCAGCGCACGCATACCCTGGAGCTGGATAATGTGCTGCATATCCCCGAGGCATTGTGTAATGGAATCAGCATCAACCCCGAGTTTATGGTTGAGCACGGGCTGCAGATTAGTTTCCGCGAGAGTCTGGTTTATAAAGAGGATACTAAGGAGCCTTTTTTCTATGGGAGGAAATATTGTGGGTTGCCGCGGATCGTCCTGGCGGGGGATCCTCATGGAGAGACTTACTTGAAGGAGGGTACAGGTTATTCGTTGAGTATTTATGCTGGGGATGACCAGTTGCAGGAATTGGCGAGGCGTGTTGAGGGTAAGATTTGACATGTGTACATGTCCTGGAGAAGGCCGCTATATGATGTAAATACTAAAAGTTTGCGTCTATACTCTCTGTGTCCCACCACGAGTGACGACCTAGGTGTATCCCAAAAGTTAAGGCCCCTGTCTTCCCGGATTGAACCCGAGGCTTATAAATCCATAAGGGTTGGAGACGGTTGTGCTGCCAGTATTGGGTGGGATGGCAAGTTGTATCCCATCCCGCAGATCGCGCTCTATCAATCACAATATGTTGGGGTGAAGTACTAAGAGAATTGCTTATAGGCTGTGAGATTGCGTTTGCTATTTTGGTGCTTGACTTCGTGTATGCACATAGAGGACATTTTTTAAACCACTTAATGGTGTATTCACACGGCCTAGACCGTGGGCGGCGGGCGGTCCACCTGTAGAATGCAAGGTCCAGGACTCGGCCGCCTCACATTTATTGTGAGTTGACAGCGTTATAGGTGTACAATGGATATTACCACAGGATAAACTTGGGATGCCATCGCCTTCCTCGTTTCATTCCGTCGTGAGAGCTGAAAGACTATCCCAAACCTTGTGACCAGTTGGAGTCCCGGTCCAAGGCTATTTGGTAAAGCAATGAGTCATGAATTCATTCCACGTCCATAAGCACATCACTCATAATGTGAAGCACATACGAAAACTTTCGTACGCTCCATTTTCCGGTATCTTTCAAGAGACCTGCATAGTCCAGCAAGATCCGTCTGGCGGATTGATATCCCCCTTGGAATGGGATACCACGAAGGTATACGGTACCCCCGTTTCGGATGAAGTTTATAGCTGGGTCATCACTAGATTCGAGGGACTGGCTACCACGGGGTTCCATAAAACTAGTGAAGCCTTCTGTCCCCAATTGCTGCCAGTCAATGTCATCCAGGAGTTCGATTGAGGCATTCCCAACTTGCGAGTCGTCGGGATTAGGCACCATGAAGATGTATAGTCCTAGAACCAGTGCCGCGGAGAACAGGGAGAGAACGGAATGGAATGTGGTATAATGTGAGGCTTTGCGATTGGTCATAGACTTGTAAATATCCGCTGCATGTAAGCAAGCTCGCCTGGCTGCAGGTGTTTGGGACCAAGCAGCAATGTCATCAAGTGCTTGACGGGCTGGGATTGGACCTGCACGTCCGGCGGCCAGGTCAAATATTTGGATATCTGCAGTGAGCATCATGCACATATTGTGCCACATAACAACTGCATTTGGATTCAGTCGCTCCAGAGCCTCGCCGTGCTTTCTTGCGATCTGAAGCTGGAGGGAGGGTAAGCATCTTGCACGACCATCCATTGCATATGTGTGACAGGGAGCAAATGGATAGCTCCCCCGATTAGACAGAAGACGATGGTAAGCCTCTGAGAGCCGCAGTTGAACCATAGCGAGCATGCCATGCATGCTGAAGTCTTCAAGGGGACTACCCAGGGTTGGGATATCTATAATTTCCGACGGGGCCATCACCGTCGACGTCAACATCTGCTTTCCGCTGTGAATTAACTGCATCCATCGCGGCGGGCCGTTTGCTTGGAAAAGGACTTCGTCACATGGGATAACGGATTGGATCGAATCTGGGACAATAACAGGACTTGTGGTCAAGAAAGATGAATACCAGGAGTCGAGAAGCATAAGCCCTGTGATCAGCCTCTTCGTGGACTCGACCTTACTCCATGCCTTCCATCTCAGACCGAGGTCAGGAATTGCATCGAAAAGCCCTACATCTAGGATTTGGCCTTCAGTCGCCGCAAAAAGCCCATGTCTCTGCGCAATAGTCATGAGATTCACATAGAGCATCTGGCATTCCCCAAGGTGCTCCTTTTCCCCAGTCATTGCGGCAAGGTTAAGGAAGAGAAGAGCGGTTGCAAAGGTAGATATTGCATCCAATGGGTCTTCGATCCCGACTGAGCACCTCGCCAAATCCGCCGTCACTCTTCCCAAGACGAAGGAGAAATTATTGGTAACGAAGCTCGTTGTGCCTTTTGTGTCTAGCAATATCATGCCAATAAGGCACATCACATAGAGTGGAGGCAATCGTGTCTTCTTAGCCGAGAACGTAGGAAGATGAACGAAGGGCATGAGCGGGTGGAAGTTGCGAAAGTACAGATCGAGCGACATATCCAAGATTTCGGCTGGAGGGAAATCCGGGTGGGAGTCGAGAGTTGATCCAGGGACAATTGACGAAACAGCCGCATTATGAGACTGACGGAACTGAGGCAGGACTTGGCTGAACGTCGCATGCAGGCGTTGCTTACATTCTTCGTCTAGTCCATACCGTGATCCATGGAGTGGCCCCGGCTGATTATTCGATGAATCCATCATGGGCATTTCGAATATATTGTCAACATCACTACCTGCCACACTCCTCCAGAGGCAATTCATAAGCCGCCCCGTGCTGTTAGACGGCGCGAGCCAGAAGCGCTGGACTTTGGCAAAGCGTTCATTGGGGATGTTTTCGGACTTGGAAATATCGGCGTCGTTCCTATATTGGCGGTCTGAGGAGATGCTGAAGTTGTCTCCAACAAGGCTAAAATTGGAGTCTCGTATCACGTCTAATGAACCGTGATGGGAGCTCGCGTCTCCGCGAGGCTCCAACCACAACTGTACCATATCTCTTGGCATCGTGTCGTAAATGGCTTCCCTGGGAGCTGACTGGTCCACCGGGTTCACATCATTCCACCCCATGTATGCTTGTTGGTTGTCTACCATAACCGGATGAACCTCGGCTCCAGTACGCGCATGATTTGCCGAAATGTCTGCTAAAAAGTCCAAGGACGATGGGGGAATCGTTGGTGCCGCCGATAAGGACATGTCTTGAGGCATTACCGGAATCCTCTGTAATGCGCCTGTCTCGTCTGAGGCGAGACTAGGGAGGGCGTGTTGGCTATCATTGGCTGCGGCAACGGTAGACGAAGTTCCAGGGATCGTCGAGAGACGGCGACTATGGGTTTGTTCAGATGCCGCAGAAAATTTCCGTCGCGCTCCATTTGCCGCAACCTCACCTGGGCCATTGTGGCCTTTCGCGTGTCGACTCAGGACATCACTAACACAGCGTCAGAGCTTCTTGTTACTGTTAAATCTGCTCGCGCAATCCTCTGCGCGGCCCACGGATCGGGAAACGGACCTCCGGGAGAATCGTTTATGGCAGACATGGCATTCGTACGGGCGCTCTTTGGTATCTATACTTCAAATGTCAGAAGAGATGGGACTTCACGTTATCAACTCCAAATCAAAAAGTTGACTGACGCGACCGTTCGTGGCGCTTAAAGTGCTCTGTCTTCTTGAATCGACGGTCACAGATGGTACACTCTCTCGACACCATGGCGAAACTCGCGAGATTGCGAGGACACAAAAGGGAGATTGAGGACTACAGCGCATGGTACATGGTGGAGAGAACAATCAAAAGCGATCCACGGCAGTTGGAAGAAGAAGTAGAAGCCGCGACAATGAAGGAAGGAGGAAGGAAGAAGAAGCGATAATGAGAAGATGAGGGGAAAAGGCGGAGGATCAGCGCAGAACTGGTCATGGCATGTAATGATACTGTACTGTATGGTTAGAGACATTACGCCATTGGTAGAGCAGGATCAATAAGCGTAGTCTTCGAAAGATTCTATATGCAGCTGAAGGGCTGGAGAGACGGAGAGTCAAGAAATGGCATCTCGCCATGTAACATGTATACTTTACCCGATTGGGAAATCCCGGTACTGCAATGATGACTGCTCCATGTCAGTGAGGGAGAACACTGTAAAATAGCCAGAAGGACCCGAGGCCACTTCCTGGCATGGCTACACGCAGAGAAAACATTACGCTTGATATTTGGGTAGTCTACTCAGCTGAATGCCTACGGCCGCAGGAAGCATCGTTGAGCAAGATGATAAGCCCTAAACCTCAGATTGGCGCTTGGTGCTCTGAAGCAATTGTGACAACTGACCACAGCATTATTATTGCTTAATGAGAGCCAGGAGTCTTTTATATTCCCCTGAGCCACAGACGGGTGGAAAGGATAATACACACCATGAGGCAGCACTGCTCTGTTATGATTGTGATAACCTGTCCAGACTCGACGGTTGCCTATTAAATGCCATACAATCAAGCTCGATCCTCATTTCATCCTATCTTTTTGTTACATTCATTACCCGCTGCATACCTGGCAAGATGAAACCTTGCCAGCAGAAGAAAGTGCGATGTAAGCAAACGCTATCCGAAATAGACAAATATCAGCATCTAACCGTCATGGCAGTTGTCCTTCCCGGTGAAACAGACGACAAAGGGAGATGTCGATCCGAGATAATCTCGTATAGCCCTAACGACATTCCCGAAAAACCAACTAACCAGTCAGATGGCACCATTTCTCGACTACCTCACCGGGTTGAGCGCGCCTACATCCCGTTCAGAGCAGGTTACAAAGAGTGCACATGTGTATTTGTCTTCCTTGAGGTCGCTGGCCTTGACGACAAGGGTAAAATCTGGTATACATTCTTCAACGAAGATCAGCTCGGGTGGGAAGCGGCAATCACCCTGGGGTCAGAATATTACCTTTCTGGTATCGGGAAGAATCCAGGCTTGAAGCCCGACACAGGGTTCTGGTATTTTTTTACAGTTAGGCGCCAGAATGCGGATTCGGTTTTTTGCGTATTCCCGACTAGCCAAAATAATACGGCCTTGGGATTTGGTAAAAGCAACTATCGCGAAAGAGTTTGAGCGCTGCTTAGAAGATTTGATGGGGTTCATTCCCAGGCAATACGCCATGGCAGAATTTACAGACTGGTAGAGGCGTTCTATCATGGGAAACCTGTTTTGCTCTATGATAGCTATTACTAGCTGAGCTAAATAGGCCTGCAGTTTGGGAAGTAATTTCAGTCTGCCAACTCGCAGCCTGACAACAGCCTATCTGACGTGTACTTGCATCGAATTCACCACTATACACTGTACTGTCAATACTAACAGAAGAAATTTCAAAGAAGCCCTCGCCATGCATGCAGGTGACGAAATTGGTATGTTCCATTTTGGAGGCTCCACGGATCGCCTTATGTCTAGGGATAGAGTGGACGTTACTGGATTCCCGGGCAGCACCCTGGGTCGTAATGTTCCTCTTAGAGGGCAGGTGGCTCTTGTTCAGTAGGGCTACAGGCTTACCCGGTCAGCCGTTTGAAGGGCTGTGTTGTTATCTCTACACCATCCTGTCAAAATGCATAGCTAGACCGTAATATTGCACCATTCAGTTCAATGGTATCAATAAAAAGTATCATTAATTCATCTAACCTAGGAGCTGGCCATACTCTGCAGCCGGTCATCATCATAATACACCTTCAGACGCTGTCTAGCAGCTGCCTCGTCGGCCTTGGCCTGGCGAAGGATCTTCTTGATATGGGGATATGACGAGAATTTATCCTAGAAGCACCGCATTAGAAAACCTCATTCATGAATTGTAATAAAGGAGCCGGAGCATACTGGCAAAGCATCCCAAACCCTGGGATCAGTACCCTGATCCTTAAACGTCCCACATCCACCACGTGCATACTCTGTAAATAGGAACGAGCGACTACTCTCGACCATGATAGTCATTTGATCTTTTCGGTTAGTAATGATCTAGGCCACGCTACAGATGGTAGGAAAGGGGGAAACATACTCTCCAAGATCATCCTCGGCTCGCTAACCTGTTCCCTCATCTCAAACACATACTCCTCACTGAAATTGCCATGCGGTGTATGGCTGACCTCCACGCTGCCTCCACCAGGCAAGAACTCCCCCGACCTACCTAGTCCATTCCCATACAAGGATGCCAGAAACTCGGTTGCGGAGTTACGATGGAAATAGGGTAAGCGGAAGGTGTTAGAAGCGACATCCCAGCGGGGCCCAAACCAGAGGAAGTCAGCCAGGGGGGCCTCGGGGTTATGCGATTTGGCGGTTAGGACGCAGTTAATAGATGGGTCTGTGTGGTCGATTGATGTAGTGTTTTGCGAGGAGAATTTGGTGAGGTCGTACTATGTGGTATCCTTGGTTAGGGTTGTGGAGGGGATGAAATAGGGCAGGACAGACATACCTTATAAGGGACGACATTTCCATGCCACGCAACAAGGTCAAACGGACTATGATCTTGCTCGATAGCATTGAACAGCCCATTTGACTTGTTCACGATTGTCCAATGCTCGTGCAACTCCTCGTCAATATACGCAACCGGATGTAAGAAGTCTCTCGGATTAGCCAGCCCATGGCCTCCCAACGGGCCTAACTCTGGTAACTCCCATCTGGACCCCCAAATCTCAGTAATATATCCCCTTGCCGCATGCTGCCCACCCTGTTGGCTCCCACTAATCCGAACAATAAACCGTATACCCCTAGGCACCACACATATCTCGCCCGGCTGCAAGAGCAACATCCCCATCTCCGTCTGGAAATCCAGGTTTCCCAGCTGCGGGACAATAAGGAAATCCCCATCCGTATTGCAGAAGGCCCGATGGTCCATATCCGCGTTGATCATGTACACGTACTGCGCGATGCCCTGCCGGAGGTTGGGATCACCACTTCCGCCTAGTGTGTGCAGGCCATCGACGAAGTCAATCCGCTCGTTGTCTGGGGGGAGCGCGAAGGGAGACCATTCGCCTTGTTCAGCTAGCGGCTTGGTTTTAGGGTTTAGTGAGATGAGGCAGTTTTCAATGTCTGATTTGTGTTCGATGTTGGGCTTGTAGCCGTCTTAAGTTAGTTAGCCATCGCCCGTTGCGGCGCGATAAGGAAAAAGGAGACGCACTATGCGCAGCAGCGGGTCGAACCCGATACGTGTAAGTACTGAAATTAGCGTGTCGAGGCGCTGCGAATGCAGAATACGTGATTCCCTCAGTATACAGCCCAAAGCGTGGTTCTTGGGGGTTGTTCTGTCCTGCTGGCAGAGTTCCCGGGATCACCTCAGACTGGAAGCGGTTTCCAAAGCCAGCGAAATATTCATACGGATCGTTATCGCGGGTTGGCTTGCGGGTCATAGTATCGGTGTAATGGAAGACCTTCTGGAGATCTTTGACGGGGGTTCGGCGGTTAATGGGGGGCGCTGGCATTTTGAGCAACTGTAAATTGACCTAAGCGAGGTTCGGTTGGAGAATGAATTTGAAGCATTCACGACAGATACAATATGCTAGGATGCCTTATTTATGGATCCAGCTGCCCCAGACCCCATTTGAAGCTGTTCATACCTGAAGTATAGACTTGGGTCTGATATCTTGCGGGGCCCATGTGGATGTGGAGCTGATAGCCCTATCCACAGTTCAGGGTCTAGATGAAAGCTACCTACAGCACAACTAGTCAACAGCCAAAACATCATTCACCATCTTCGTCGAAGCACCCAGGTAGTTCACCGGATCACATAATGCACTCAACTGCTCCTGACTTATCTTCGATATCACGTCGTCCTTCTGCAACAAGCACTCGAGCAGCGTCTGATCTCTCTCAACACTCTCGCGACATGCTTCATAGACAATATCGTGCGCCTTCTGGCGCCCCACATGGGGCGCCATACCCATCATCACCGCCTCGGCCACAATCAACCCACGAGTGGAATGCAGGTTATTCAACATTTGTTTGGAATGGACCGACAAACCCGACAAGGCGAAATGTGTCTGCGTCAAAGCCCCCACAGCAATCACGAAGCTCTCGGGGATAGCTACCCACTCGAGGTGCCAGGGGCCTGAGGCGCGTTCGAAATCCGCCACCATGCTGTCCAGCACCAGGCCGGCGTTGGAGCGCAGGATCTTAGATGCAGCCAAGATGACCTCACTGGAGATCGGATTGCGCTTCTGTGGCATAGTAGACGAGGCGCCGCGGTGTGGGATGAATGGCTCTGATACCTCGCCTATTTCAGTCGACGACATGACGATGATGTCCAGCGCCAGCTTGCCCATTGATCCGCCTAGGAGGGCCAAAAAGTTGGCTACCTCTGCCACGCCATCCCGCGCCACGTGCCAGGTAATCAGGGGGTCTGCCAGGCCTAACTCGACGGCTAGAGCCTTGCGTACCTGGATCCCCGTGTGGTCCGGACCCAGCGATGCCAGCGACCCCACGGCACCACCAAACTGCACCAGTAGTGTCCGGCTCTTCAGCTGCTCCAGTCGCTCCAAATGCCGTTGGAAACCAGAGAGCCACACTGCGCATTTATACCCAAAGGTCACTGGCAAAGCATGCTGAAGATGCGTCCGTCCCGCCATTGGCGTGTCGCGGTATTTCTCTGACAAATCGCGTAACGTCCGAATAACATCGTTTAATAACCGTTCTACGATAACCAGTCCATGCTTCATCTGTAGCACGCTCGCCAAATCCATAATGTCCTGCGTTGTCGCACCCCAGTGCACATAGCGCCCTGCCTCCTCGCCGCAAATGGCGCTCAACTGTTGTATCAAGGGGAGAATCGGGTAGCCGACGATTTCGGTCTCATGGCGTAACCGGTCGAAATCCAGCTTCGACGATCGCACCCTCTGCGTGATCAGCGCTCCGACCTTGGGAGGGATTACATTGCATTGTGATTGGGCTCGCGCGAGGGCGGCTTCGGCGTCAATGCAGCGGTTGATGTAGGCTTCATCGTCAAATACCTGTTTTCTGTCAGTCAGGCTTTTGTTTCGCTATGCGAGGTTAAAGTGACAGCCAACCTTGCGAATTTCATCTGTCCCAAAAAGTGTCCGGAAGATACTTGAGTCTATTGCGCTGACGGAACCCAGGTGTCGTTTGGCAGTTGTGGTGATGCGGGAGCCCAGTCGCGCGCGGCGGGCCAGCTGGATAAAGAGGGACATTTGCTATTTCTTATTCCTTGCTCTATACCACTTCTGGATAGCCAAATGCTCAATATTGAAGCATTGTTTCACAAGAATACACGTAGGAGCAGAGCAATGGCACAGCTTCTCCATGATCTCTCCAGTTTGAGTTGAGCCCCACGAAGACTGTGGGGCTTCCCAAAAGAGTAATATTGATGTTTACACACGGTACAAAGTGCAAAGTAGCTGTACAGAGAAGTGTGACATGCTATTCGGTCCAATTGCGATGCAAGCAGTATCATAAGCTAAATACCTGCTTTAACTACTAGCATATTGTAAAATCGGAGGCTTGATTCCCCATAAATAACGCGTGTAGTTCGAGGCTTGTCGCTGTTCTCCATGACAGATAAGTCTGGTGAGCGCTGAGTCACTGGCAGGGGGTGCTTTCTGGCACATATGGCTCTAGGGTAGCATTCACAGTATTTCGCCATCTACATCAGCCGTAAGACCATTTCACCAACTGTATCCAACTGGGTAGTTAGGGCATGACCGATTAAGCGCTTATCCGCCAGGGTCACGTGAACCACTCATAGCCGTCTTCCGATGCCGGTATGAATACAATACGAAAATTAGATACAGACGTAGATATAGCTCTCTTTTGGGTATAGTCTCCTTCATTCTGACGCTTCAATTGACTCCTATATAATATTTATATTCTTATGTCTGTCCACAAAGTGTATTCTTCTACTATTTGTTTGGCCAGCTTTCGCGATATCGGTCTGTATCTATATAGCTATGTATGCAGTGTAATGACAGTTCCGACCGGGATTGACATCGGCAAAATGTATATCGGAATGTCGTTGTTTGACGGATATCCTACGGAGATGCTGGTACGCAGAAGGTATATTGTGGCCAATGTTAGACAATGGAAATAGGCGATCACGACAATAGACAATCCGTCATGTCTAAAGCAGTAGCAAATGTCTGTCGCAGATGCCAGAATCCGATCAATTCGACAATCCTGTGGGGTTGAATCCGGAGATAGCATATACTCCGGAGTATACAGATGCAGACACAGACCACGCAGAATACATTCCAGAGTGCAATGGTCGACAGCAGTAACACTCTACCTAGTATTCTTCCAGGCCATTCTCATACCAAATCATATCGGAACCGGCACCGGTTAAGCAAACTGCTGGATCTCCTCCGTGGGGCGTCTTCATTGCCGTATTTAAGCCCCACTGCCCGAATTGTCCCTACAGCTTCGTCACTGCCTTTTTTTTTTCTCCCATTCTTCCTGTCTATTCCCAGATCTTGCCATCATGTTGACCAGAGCGGCCAAGGAAGTGCTCAAGAAGTCGCCCAACGATGTGGTCGTTTTGTCGTCCGTCCGGAGTCCCATTGCCCGGGCCTACAAGGGCGGCTTCAAGGACGCATATCCCGAAGAGATTCTGATGCCGGTGCGTGAGAGCATACCCGGGAGTAATTGAAGAGACACGAGATTGATGAATACAGGTCATGCAAGCCGCCGTCAAGAAAGCCAACATCAACCCGGGCGATGTCAACGACGCCATGATTGGAAACGTCCTCGCAGAACTGGGTTTCGCGAAAACCGGTCGCATGGCCCTCAACGCTGCCGGCTTTCCCAACTCCACCACCTTTCACACCGTCAACCGTCAATGTTCTAGTAGTTTACAAGCTCTGACGCATGTTGCGCATTCCATCCTTGTCGGCCAGATTGATGTTGGTCTGGCCGGTGGTGTGGAGAGCATGACCCGCAATTATGCCACCCGTGCCATCCCTGTCGATGTCTCGCCGCTTCTCAAAAACTCCCCCGTCAAGGATGCCAAGGACTGCATCTTGCCTATGTTGAAGACGTCGGAGAATGTTGCGGTCAGATATGATGTTGGTCGGAAAGAGCAGGATGAATTCGCAGCCGAGAGTCAACGACGGGCCAGTGAGGCGCAGAAATCGGGCCGATTTGGGGATGAGATTGTCCCCATCAACGCACGCCATATCAACGAGGAGTCTAAGGAGGAGACATCCAAGTTGATTGAGCATGACGAGGGTATCCGTCACGGCGTTACGGCGGAGAAGTTGTCGGGTCTCAAAGCTGTTCTGGAGAACGGTTACAGCACCGCCGGTAACTCGTACGTACTGCGAAAAAAATTCCATGGCTGTTGAAAAGTGGATGGATAGCTAAAGAGAATAGGTCTCAAATCTCGGACGGTGCCTCGACGGCCATCCTCGCCCGCCGGGCATGGGCTGACGCCCATGGATTGAAGCCCATTGCGCGGTTCGCCGGTACACAGGTGGCCGGTAACAGCCCCGACGAGATGGGTATCTCACCCATCTTCGCCATCCGCAACCTCTACAAATACTGTGGCATTGAGCAGAGCGACGTGGGTATCTTCGAACTTAACGAGGCCTTCGCCAGCCAGAGCATCTACTGTATTCGCGAGCTGGGCCTGGACATGGCCAAGGTTAACCCCAACGGCGGTGCGATTGCCCTGGGCCACCCAATTGGTGCGACGGGTACGAGACAGACGGCTACCCTGCTGGCTGAGATGCAGAAGCAGGACACAGAGATGGGTATTGTGAGCATGTGCGCCAGGTAAGCTTTAATCTGCGCTATTTGGATGTTGAATATATGACTGATCGTTTACTAGTACTGGAATGGGTGTGGCCTCGCTTTTCATCCGCGAGTAAATATGACCACGGTTGGAGTAGACATGTATATATAGGGCTCTTGTGGAGTATATAGCTTGAGCTAGCATTATAATACCTATTAAATACGCACATAGCTTTTCCATAGGCAACTGTCATGATACTCGGTACCTCCACGGAATAGGATTTACGGATTTAGCTCTTCCGATCGGATCAATGTCAACGGAAGGCTTGATCAAGTCCAGGTACGGATACGTATATCAATGAGCGACATAAGCCAAATACAAATATAGATGAAAGATATGCTCTTAACGGAGTATATTCCAAGGACCGTAGCGTATTGAACATAGCAGATGTCAAGCCCATCTTATCAGATCCGTAATAGCAGTACCGATGATATCGGCATCCGATGGCGGCTGTGGAGGTCCCGTGACCTGCTGGGTAAACCCTTAATCGGCTGCGCTCTGCGAACTATTGCCGAACCGACGATGGGGCAAAGGAACGGCAATATCTATGGTTATGGCTTCGTCTCTTTCTCTTCTTCTTTCTGACAATCACTTTTCAAGTTCAATCTTGACATACTGCAAGGTCGCGGCACCATGACGAGGCCGTTCCTGGCAGTCCCGTCTGCGTTCCGTCCACTATGGCGGCGCAATTTCTCCGTCTCGACCTCCAAATATGCGATTGATAAACTATGCCCCTCTGCCAACGACGCTGTCAAGGATATGACCGGTTCATCGACCGTCCTTGTCGGTGGGTTTGGTTTCTCGGGGGTGCCCAATACCCTGATTAATGCGGTGCGCGATCGTCCCGATGTCAAGGACCTCACGGTGGTTTCGAACAATGCGGGAATGCCCGGTGCAGGTCTCGGTAGGTGCTAGTGCTAGCATCTGCGATAATGCGATATGGGAAGTCGTTCAAGAGCTGATAGAAGGTGAAAAAAAAGGTCAATTGCTTGAGACCAAGCAGATCAGCAAGATGATTGCGTCGTTTATCGGTGAAAACAAGGTCTTCGAACGGATGTACCTTAGTGGTGATCTCTCTCTGGAACTTACTCCCCAAGGCAGCATCGCAGAGAAGTGTGCTTCCGGTGCGGCTGGTGTCCCGGCTTTCTATACTCCCGCGGCTTATGGAACTATTGGTATGTGGGCGTCCAGCTCCAGCGACTGCGGAGTAGTGGACCGACACTGACTGATTATCTAGTGCAAACTGGTGAACTCCCCGTGCGTTACAGCAAGGACGGTACAGTGGCCGAGAAATCCAAGCCCAAGGAAACTCGTGTCTTTAACGGCAAGGAATACCTTCTCGAGGAATCGATTTTTGGTGACTACGCTCTGGTTAAGGTGCACAAGGCCGACAAGCTGGGTAACTGCCAGTTTCGCCGTGCCATGAACAACTTCAACGAGGCCATGGCTAAGAACGCCAAGGTGACTCTGGTCGAAGCCGAACACATCGTTGACGTCGGCGAGATCGACCCGGAGAACATCCACCTGCAGGGTATCTACGTCGACAAGGTCATCCAGAGCACCGAGAAGACTATGGTCGAGAAGGCTACTTTCGCCAAGGACCCGAGCGAGATGCTTCAGGCTGGTAGCGGCGAGGCTACGGCCCGTCGCGAGCGTATCGTAAAGCGTGCGGCCAAGGAGTTCAAGGACGGCATGTATGTCAACCTAGGTATTGGAATGCCTCTGATCGCCCCCTCGTATCTGCCTGAGGGTGTCGAGGTCATCTTGCAGGCTGAAAATGGTATCCTGGGTCTGGGTGGCTACCCCAAGCCCGGTGAGGAAGACCCTGATCTGATCAACCCCGGCAAGGAGACAGTCACCTTGAGCACTGGTTCTTCTGTCTTTGGTTCCCACGAGAGTTTCGGTATGATTCGCGCTGGACGCATTGATCTCACCATGCTTGGTGCCCTGCAGGTCAGCCAGTATGGAGGTATGTTCTTTATCCCTTTCATTATTGGTATTGTTTGACACTCAAACGACTTAGATCTGGCCAACTTTATGCTTCCCGGTAAGGTCAAGGGTGTTGGCGGTGCCATGGACTTGGTCGCCAACCCCGAGAAGACTAGGGTTGTTGTGACCATGGTACGTTCACACATCCTGCTATACCCCTTCGATATACTAACAATGCCTCCAGGAACACGTCGACAAGAAAGGCAACGCCAAGATTCTGCCCGAGTGCTCGTTCCCCCTGACCGGTCCCCGTTGCGTGTGGAAGATTATCACCGATCTGGCCGTCTTCGACGTCAGCCCTACTGAAGGCTTGACGCTGACCGAGTTCGCCAATGGTGTCTCGGTGGATGAGATCCGCAGCAAGACTGCAGCTTCCTTTAAGGTGGCTGATGACTTGAAGCCTATGCTGTAAATAAATGATAGACTTGTATAGATTACTCAATTCCTACTTCCGTTTATTCATGTTACTACGTAATCTTGGATGACAGTGAACTACTAGATGCGGTATATGTAGCGTTCCTATTGCCGCTTGACACCGAAAGATAACCTTCATCTTCACTGCTGGACTCCCGTCGGAGAACTATATGATTATAGTCCTGACTCCTCTAGTCACATTGTACTTATCTCAATTTCCCGCTCTATTCACGTGGTCGAACCCACTCCGCAGAGCTTCTTGAAGATTGTCTCCAATTCGTGGGGCCGACATTCGTCCCTTCTGCAGCAAACCAGAACAAGCCCAATACAACCAACTATATACAACCTCTATCCTGGCTAGACCCATATTGAACACCTGCCTGGAATGCCTCACAGTCCCTTCCAACCATAATGGACCGACTCCCCTTCCGCTTCTTCTCCTCATTTGGAAAAACCGCAGCTATCACACGTCAACAACATCCACTCTACTATGGCTGTCCCTATGGATATGCATATGGTTGTGGCTGCTTAAATAGGCAGAGACCCGAGAGAAGAGGCCTGGCTAGTACATCCGACGCGGCAGCATCACAGAAAGAAAAAGCATTGAAGAAGAAGCTGCCGTTGTCGGGCGTTAAAGTGCTTGGTATGACGAGGGTTTGGCGGGTGTATGTTTCTTCTTGGTACTTTGTGTAATGATGGAAGTGCTAATGAATCTATTCATGTAGCCCTATTGTACGCAGATACTAGGCGATTTAGGGCAAGCTACTGCCATGGGAGTCATAGATGGATTCCAACGAACTGAACCAGAGCGGAAGTAATCAAAATCGAGCATCCAGTTCGGGGCGACGACAGTCGGGCATGGGATCTTCCATTCGCTGGATACCAAGACAAGAGGGAGGGCAATGGCGAGAGCGCATATAACCTCTCAGTGAGTTGCCCCATCACCCATGGATAGATAGCAAGTACTAAAAAGACAAAAGGTAAACCCGCAACAAACAATCCCTGGGTCTCCCCTTCGCACACCCGGAAGGCGTCTCTATTCTACACGAACTCGTGCGTGAATGCGACGTGCTCGTGGAAAACTACCTCCCCAACTCTCCTAAGAAGTACAACCTCGACTATGACACTCTACGCAGCGTTAACCCCAACCTCATCTACGCCAGCATCACAGGTTACGCACAAACCGGACCGTACAGCGACCGTCTGGGCTTCGATGTAATGGTAGGAGCAGAATTCGGACTAATGTGGTTGACGGGCGAGCGTGACGGGCCGCCCGTGAAAGTCGGCCACGGATCTCACGACGGGGTTGTATGCATGTAACTCGATCATGGCGGAGTTGTTGGCAAGTCATCACACGGGAGAATGACAGCATTTGGATGTTGCGTTGAGTGATTGTCAGGTCGCCACGTTGGACAATATGGGGGGTTCGGTGTTGACTAGTGGGAATAGGGATCCGGGAGGTGGGGGACGGCGCATCGTACGTCTTTTTTTCTCTTCGATCAATTCAAACCCATACAGGTGGCTAATGGAGACAGCATCTGCGGTTCCATACCAAGGCTTTCAAACCTCCGTCGGAACAATCCTCATTGGCGGCGCAAATGACCGTCTCTTCTGGATCCTCTGTGATAAGATTGATCAGCTAGCCCCCGACAAGCGCTTCATTGATAATAACAGTCGAGATCATCACCGCACGGTTCTGGAGGGTTGGTTGAATTACCGTACGCGGCTGTTAATGATGTCCGGGGGACGGTGGATCATGAACATGGTAGGCCATATTTGTTTTAGGCGCTGTTGAGCATCGCTTACGCAGATGCAGTTCGCGCAAGGAACATGGTCCAAACAATCGACCACCCATCCTGCGGCCCAATGGACCTCATCGGTCCACCTGTGAAGTATTCCACTGCGGAACCGAGTAATCGACGACCGCCGCCGTTACTCGGGGAGCATACAGGGGAGGTCTTGCGGGAGGTTGTGGGCATGGATTCGGGGAGGATTGAGGAGTTTGGGGAGGAAGGGTGTTGTGGCATAGTATATCCCTGGATCAAGTATATAGTATTGTGTGGTACAGGTAAGCTGTACAGAGCAAAACGAATGTATAGTGTTTTTATGCAAGCATCCATGGTATAGTAATACAGTTAGCTAGCTAGACTAGAGCTTACTCTCAAGCTTGTTGGGTCGCCGATCGTAGTACTGCGTCATGTCGTGTCTCAATACCTCCAGGCCCTAGTACCAGTCAGTATATATATATCCAAATCCCCAATCTCAGAAGAAGCACAAAAGAAAGGAAGAAAAAACTCACCATAGCCAGCTTGGCCGCAAGTTTGTCATCGGTTTCAGCCTTGACACAGTCCTGGAAAAAGGGGTCATTGTCCCCTACCGCATTCGCATCCCGAGCCAGCAGACGCTCGAAGTTTACCCTCGACATTGGATCGATGATATCTATCCAGATCTGTTTCCGGATGTCGCTGTATACATCAAGGATACGGTCGTCAGCGAGACGATAATGGATGCCCATGAGTGCGTCGAAGAGGCATCCTGCATCCGCGATGCCGCCGGTCAGGCCTAGACCACCACTGCCACACATTAGTCTCGGCTATTCGCACCACGTCGAGCAGGACCAAATGGCATACAAAGGATTACACGTATGCGCCGCATCTGCGACAAGCACCACCCGCCCAACACGGAACGCTGGCGCGCACCGCTGATGCATGCGATAGGGACTGATATTCGTGACGTAGTACTCGCTCGGGATCGGATTGCCTGGCAGGATCTCCTGGAATCGCATCGGTTGGCGCTGAATGTACTCTTCGCGGGTGAGACCGGGGATGTCGGCGTAGGTGACGCGGTAGAGACCTTCGGAAGTGATACGGGCGGCCATGTAAAAATTCTTGGGGTCGATGATATAGTTAATGTCGGTGTAGGCGTATTTGGTGAAGTTGTAGTATACCTGTGCGTGTCAGTATGCCGCTCCTATATGTGGGAGCGGGAAGGGAGCGGGAAGGGAGCGGGAAGGGAGGCAAGATACATTTGTAGCGACCAGCTGCGCGTTGAAGGTCTCCCCTGGATATTCCAATCCAAATAACTCTTGTCGCACCGTACTACCCGCTCCATCGCAACCGAGGACGTAGTCCGCAATCAACCTCCGCGGACCACGCGGTGTCTCGCACTCTACCCAAGCCCCTCTATCATCATGATGGACCCCGACGACCCTATGCGACCACCATACACGCGCGGACGGCTGCCGCTGGAGATGCGCGTAGAGAATCTCGCCCAATTGATCCAATGGCAGGACCACCATCGAGTGTCGCTCGTGCTGCGGGGGCACCTTGTCCAGTCTAAGACTGGCGATTGGGGTCGTGTCTGGTCTGCGCCAGGTCATGTTGTTGGGTTTGATCCCAAGGGCTTGCACATCGTCGAGGACACCCGCGCGGTCCAGTTCATAGGCGGCTGGGGAGGCATAGTGTGCTGCGCGGGGCTGTCTGTCAAGAGTCACGCTGGCCTCGACGAGATCGACCTGGATGTTTTGTTTTGCAAGGAGTAGAGCGAGAAGGAGGCCAGTTGGGCCAGCACCGACTATAACTACCTGAATAGAATTAATTGTCAGGATTGCTGTGTTTCTGGATTTTCAGTTGTTGTTGCTTACCCTGTTGATCGCCATGGTGATGTTGAATTTTTGCGATAAGACAAACAAAACAATTCGCAGCTATCGAGGGTTCGCGGCGCTTTTATAAATGCCCAGCGACCATTGCACATCCGTTCATAATAAGGCTAGTACGGAGTAATACGTATGGAGCACGATCCGAGACCATTAAAAGCAATCCGTCCAATGGGCATTTACCAAGAGCGCCCGCTAATGGGCACATAGCGGTGGGGATATCGAGGACCATGCAATATGCCGATGTTTTCCTAGTTAGAAACTTTACCGATGGTGCTGAGCTTTGTACTTCTGTTCTCTCACCACAAAAATTGCTCCTGGAATTGTACCGGCGGGGCCCCGGTCCATGAGCTAGGTTCTTGTGATGTGTTTTGGTGGTCTGTCGGTCGCTGATTGGGAGAGTGATGCGATAATGATGCTGCCTCGTTAGCGCTTCTTTTACGGCCTCTGAGTTGTTGTTGGCTTATGCTAGCATCTTGTTGCAGATGCAGGGGTGGAGACGTTGCGTGAGTTGGATGCATTGCACTCGGCGAGACCTCCAATGCAGGGTTCCTGGACTCAAATTCCTCAGAGCTCTCGCGACGGCCGTCGTAACCCGTTGGAGCCTGTTCTGAGTCCTGCCTTGGCGCATGTTGCGACGAGCTCATGCATGACTCGGGTTGCACTCTGTCCGTTTCCCAGTCAATCGGATCCGGTCTCTTTTGGGACGAGCAATCCTGCTGCCAGTCGCGTACATTGCTAGCTGTATCTAAAGGAAATCTTCTCCAATATTCAGCGCCTCTTTTCCCCAATCGCAGGAATGGCGAATAGCCACCACTCTGGTTCGATTGGTCCCGGACGAGTGTCGATGCAAGCTGGGCGTCTGGGATTTGCGATAGTACTTTTAACAGCACGGTTTCGGTTTCATGGAGCCGGTTCTCTAGTACCTCGATGTAGCCCTTGGCAGGTCCTCTAGAGTTACAGGTTGATTAGTGCATATGAACCATCACCTGGGATTAGGAACGTACCTTTTGAGCTGCTCGGGCCAGTCGCATGGACGATTATGTTCTAAACATTGCGTACACACTGGTCTGTGTGGTAATTCTTAACCATAGCTCCTTTTATGCTCATTAGAATGAAGATGGTCACTCACTTTCCTCCGCCGCACTATGGAGGGGTTAGCTGGGTCTACGTTGCGGCCCGGAGACGCATACCTTTTGCTTTCGAGAACGGCAGGGATTGCATGCAATAGTGATGCGAGATCCCTTTTTTGCATTTGATGCCATGTCCAGTTCAAACTCTTATTGCGAATGGTGAAGGCCTGGAGGGTGCAGGCAGAGTCGAATCGAGCTGTTGAAGCCCGTTAAGTGCGGCCATCGGTTGAAGGTTTAGCCGAGCGCGACTTTCTTCATTTCAGCTGAAGAGGCCCTTGGCTGGCTACGTGGTGTTAAGTTGTGCTTTGTCGATGGCACAGAGTGGCCTGCACGTTTCTCTGAGATACAGGCGTTAGGGTTGGACCAGGTATGCCGGTAGACTCCACATGGGCTGGCACTATATGCTGACAACACCACCATAGATGAAGAAACTGGACAAAGGACATACTTAGGTGTCTCTCAGATGAGCCTAACTGAACAACGCCACATCATGGAATCCGCCGTAGCCACTCAGTTGTGTGGACAGGTTCATATACCTGCCAATCGACCACGGACATGCCTCAAAGATACCGGACGAATAGGCTGATCTGGACACTGGCTCGAGATTAGCGCGAGACATCATTCAAGCACGAAAGATTGGTCAAGGATAAAGAGACACAGGGCTTAAAACAGTCTCACAGGCTATTCCATATCATGTCAGTTAGGGCATCGGGATATCTGAGACAGGTGTACCAGGAAAGCTGCATCTAGCGCGACTTTTCTTTGTCAACGCAGGTACGGCTGCACAGAATTTTCTGGAGGCATCTGATGCAGAAGGGCAGGTCATGCTCTATCTACTGCGTTTGCACTGTGAATGTTGTGGGTAGTATTCGGGCTGGACTCAAGGGCAACTAGATAGGATGCAAACAGCCCTAAAACACTGAAAGAAAGAGCGAGCAAGCAGTGAATGAGGCTGTCCTCGCTCTCCCTGTTTGACTTATCTTGGACTGGATGCCGTGATTTACTATCTAGACCCACTGGGGGGGTGAATGTTTGCTCTTATCGTCGCCAGGACATCTAATATAAATACTGCTGCCCTACCCTTCAGAGACTTCTCTCTCGACACACTCTTCGCCATCCTCGCGACCACAGACAAGACCATCGCTGTCGATCATGGCACCCTCACAGATTGAAGAGTCGCCTGCCTCGCAGCAGTTCTGTCTTCCTGTTAGACCATCTGCTGCCAAATCCTATTTCAGCTCTCTCCCCATGCACCCCAAGGACGAGCCCTTCGCGTTGCACGGGGAATACCTCACTGACACGCATCCCAACAAAATCAACCTGGGAATTGGCGTCTACCGCACTGAAGATGGACGGCCGTGGCCTCTGACTGTCGTCGAAGAAGCTGAATCTCGGCTACACGAGGAGCGAGACGAATCGCGACATGAGTACCTGACCCTCCAGGGCGACATGGAGTTCTTACGCTTGGCCCGCGATCTGGCATTCAGTTTCAAAGATGACGCCAAGTCTGCTTATGACCAGAAGAATCGTGCTGACAAGAACCGCATCACCTCCATCCAGACGGTCTCTGGCACTGGTGCGAATCGCCTGGGCGCTGAGTTTCTTGCGCGTTCGGCCAAGTCTATCACCGTCTGGATCCCAGAACCAACCTGGGACAATCACTACGCCATCTGGGATCTGGCACAGGTTGATATCAAGACGTACCCCTACTACGACTTTGAGGGCAAATGCTTCGACTACAAGCGCACGGAGATGACCCTTAGTATGCAAGCGCAGAAAGGCGACGTCGTGATCCTGCACGCCTGTGCACACAACCCCACCGGTGCGGACCCCAGCAAGGAACAATGGAAGGACCTCGCGACTCTCTTCCAGACGAAGCGCCTGATTCCGTTCTTTGACTTGGCGTATCAGGGCTTCGCGTCGGGTAGTCTGGAGGAAGACGCGTGGGCTATTCAGTATTTCCTGCATCATCTGCCGTATTTCGAGTTCTGTGTTGCGCAGTCATTTTCCAAAAATTTCGGGCTTTACGGTCAGCGTGCCGGTGCGTTGCATGTCGTGACGAGCGGTGGTGGTGATGGTGGCTTTGACAAGGTTCCCCAGGCGGTCCTGTCGAACCTTAGCCTCCTCGCGCGGAGCGAGTACGGTATGGCACCTCGTGGAGGATCAGATATTGTCAAGACGGTCCTGGGTTCGAAGGAGCTGAGGGAAATGTGGTATGGTGACTTGAAGCATATGAGCGGACGCATCCAGGTTATGCGACAGGCCTTGTATGATGAATTGGTCCGATTGGGCACGCCGGGCTCGTGGGAGCATATCCTGTCCCAGGTACGTTCTATTAAAACCCAAGTGGTGAATGGCAAAACTGACATCAATAGATTGGCATGTTTTCCTATACGGGTCTGACCGTGAACCAAGTCCTTGCCATTCGCGAGCGCCATCATGTCTACATGCTCCAGTCTGGCCGGATTTCCTTGTCTGGCTGTAAGTAAACAAAGGCTCCAATTGACTAGATATTCCAGCTAATTGTATGCAGTGAACTGCAAGAACGTCCGCTACGCTGCCAGGGCGATTGATGATGTTGTGCGCACTATTGAGTAAATCTCGATTTGGCGATTTGGATATGGTCATCTATTATTCTTGATTTAGGGTTTCATTGGGGGGCTGTACAGTATTCTAATTTCTGGGACTGGGTCCATAAACGCAATAGACAGGCTAGTTGATAGACGGTTAATACAAGGATAGTTCAGTGTCCTACGACTACGGATGGCCACAAGTGCTCTCCTTGGGCCCCGATGCTTAGACCTGGGATTATGCCTGGTTCAGCAGCTAACCCTAATCATCCAACTAAGCACCTGAAGAGGAATGAGGCGGAACAGAACAAACGGATAACAGTGATTTCTATCGATGCAACGCCATGGCACCACATGTGTCTTACTTAGATTGACTACAAGACCCTGGGACCGGATTCTTGCCCACAGAAGCAGATGGTGAGCATGACAATACCGGGGACGCTTGCATGATCGGGCTAGGACCCCAGGTCGTGAATCCACAGAGACGCCTGGATTTCTCACTTCGAGAGAGATATTACCCTGCATTCGACATTATTCCATTTCATTAAGCGCAAAACAAGAAGAAATCACGTAGCTGACTAAGCAGTGGATACTGCGCGATTGAACGACCTCCGAGCTTGGAGACCTTTTCGAGCTTCGAGTCCTTTTCTCGCTTCGTCTCGTTCAATCCAGGCGCTCGTGAAAAGCCGGTGCTCGCACCATGTTCCTGCCAGGATGGAAACATTGGATGTCATATCTGGTGCGTCTGAAACGGGCTCTCTGACGGCCCATTCGAACCAGGAAAGCCAGTTCGTTGGCAGCTCCAGCGGGGTGTATTTCGTGAATACCGTCCGTCAGGCCTTTTCGAAGGATTTGAATCAATCCAGAGGATGCGCTTCTTCGCAGTCTGGGTGCGGATTAGGGTTTCCTCCACCGGAGGATACCCTCGTGGGGAGTGAGGACTCGCCCCGGGATAAGGACAGGCAGCACCGGCAGCATGCCCTGCCTCCGCCGTCTTTTGCTATGACAGCATCAGCGTCAGCAACAGGTGATGGGACGGAGGCATTGAGTCGATGGATGTATGCACCGGAAGTGGCAGCACAGCTGGGGCAGGCGCCCCAACTCGCAATGGCCAGAGACCTTATGATGGCGTATTTTAAAGTCTGGCATCCTCTGTTTCCATTCCTGCATGGACCGACATTTTTACAGGCCATGGAACTGCTCTATTCAGGTGGCACTACTGCTGCTATTTCTCCAACAGCATCCGTGAATACGCGTTCGTCGCCCTCCCACGACCACCGCAATGCATGCTGGACGACCATCTTCCAATGTGTCTTCAACCTAGCCAGTCTTCTTCGACCGGATCTGCATCTCCCAGCGGAATCTCAGATCGAGTCCTCCAGCAGTGTATATCCACTTCTGGGCACTCTTTCTTGCAGGCATGATCTCTCCTCCCTGCAAGCTCTTCTCGCCGCGCAACTCTATCTTGTCGCGACGATGTCGCTCCGCACAGCGTCGACCGTGGGCGGGTGTGTGCTTCGCTCCATGCTGCACGCCGGTCTGCATCGCTGCCCATTCCGCTACAAAGAGCTTTCGTCGCATGATCGTCAGCTGCGCAAGAGGATTTTCTGGTGTGCGTATGCGATTGATCGGTATCTGAGTCAGGTGTTGGGACTACCGCTTGGTATTCAGGACTCAGACATTGACGTTTGTCCCCCAGGAGCTCGGGAGGTTCATGCCATGGCATCGCCGGCAAGCACAGGACCGTCCAGGAGTGGAAATACGCCAGGAGAACCCCAAGGCCAATGTGGACGAGAAGTCACCCTAGCAAGCTACGTGGAGTCTGGAAAACTCACCGGCCGCGCACTCGAACTTTTCCACAAGTCCATCACCGTGCGCTCTATCCGCCGTAGCTCCGTCCTGTTCCTTACCTCTGATGTCCACAAATGGTGGAATAGTCTTCCTCGGGAGCTTCAATCCTCCCAAACCACCACCTCATCGACGGAAAAGCTGTTCAACTTCGTCCCCTTCTTCACAGTTCTCTACCACCACCTTATCCTCTTGATTAACCGCCCATTCCTCTCACTATCCCCCTCATCACCCGAATTTTGCTCCGCGCTGCAGACCTGCATCGGTGCCGCGCGAGGGATCCTCACTGCGCTGCGAGGACAGGTCGAGGGGCAACAGGGGCTATTCTGGCCGGGATTTCTATCTGCCGCGTGGATGTCGGGGCTCGTGTTAGCCTTTGCATGTCAGCTGAGGCAGTATGTTCTGGGAATGGGGTATCAGTATGTTCCCGTCATCCTAGTTTTCATTTAAAATTAAAATTGGCTGACGGATGGATGATGGCAGGGAAATAAACGAATGCCTGGGATATTTACACATCATGTCCACACAATGGGAAACAGCAAACCATTGCCATTCGGCATTATCAGCTCTGTCAGCGAATATCCAACACTCAATGCACTCCTCAGTATCGGGACTACCAGCCCAAGCCCACGTTCCTCCTACTACAGAAACCGATAATACCGACAGTAGTAATAACGAAGACCGCAGCAACCCACCATCCAAAAAGCGTAGACTGCACCAGACATACCCTGCCGACGAAGTCGCACAAACACCTCCTACCACAGGAAAAGCTAGCCATATTACCCATTCAACTGCCTCTAGCAGCACCCAAGGCCAATCACATTACCCAGCGTCGTTGGTATCAACATCCTCAACAGCACAGTCAAGACCAGCACCCGATCCGTTTTCAACTTCTCATCATAATAATGATTCAGGTAACAGCCAATCCCAATTCCCCACCAATGCCAACGATATCACAGCTGCAGCTGCAACGACAGCCGCAGATATAGACTACAACCATGCCCCAACCCCCCTCCTCTACTTCCCCGACGCACAACCTCCACTTTCCTCGTGTTCCTCTTCACCCAGGCTTCCCGCCGTGGGGAACTTCGATCTCAACATGGGTGACTTGCTGGCTGGACCAGCGTCACTGGCAACCGGGGGACCGGCCATGGACGCTGGGGCGGGGTTTGATTCGTTCTTGGATCTGTTTGGTGGACAGTTTCCGGGGTTTTGACCATGTATTATTATGCAGGGGTTTGAATAACCTATATCTGTTTCTATAAGTGCTGGGATTTCTGAGATAGTAATGGGGTTTCCTGTTGGCTTTTGAGCAGAGAAGCATGGGCACGACACTTCTAGCCTTTAGTTCCGGAAGGCAAGAAGACTAAAAGTGAAACGGGAGGGAGCAGAAAGCGTTTGATGATACCATGTGTGGAAGAACAAAAGATATTATGATCAGGGATATCAACGACAGTTATAATATCTAGTACGATTGAGTGCTTGAAATAGGCCCGCAAACACGCACTCAGGCCATATATATACCAAGGGTAGGGAGAGAGGACCGTGTGCTGCTACATAGTTATTGCAGACTTGTAGGCTCGGGGAATTATTTTGGAAAGTAATGTCATAACCTCTATAATACAGCAGTGTCAAATAGCTAAGATACGAAAAGGGGCATTAGCATAATAGCATAGCATGAACGCATCTTTCCCCATGCTCCCCTCTCATGGCATGGAATCATCACATCCGAGACTCTTTTTTTTCTGTTTTCCTTCTTTTTCTTGTCAGATCCCCATATATTCTTTCGCTTTTCCATTTTATCCATTCTCTTTGGAAACCGGAGGGTTGATGGCAGAAGCTACCGGTGACAACTTGACAGACAGTCTGAACAAATAAAGAAAAGGGAGAACTAAGATATGGGATCTCATAAACTGATTGGTCGTTCACTAGACACCGCTAAGAAAAAAAACTTTTGGAAACCGAGGGATATCAGGTTCAGGAGAGAGGAGGCACAAAGGCAAATAAAAAGGAGATAAAAGAAAAATCGTTAACTCGAGAATGAAGAGAACCAGGAAGGGTGGGTCATCATCAACAGGCATAAAGCAAAACATCTCCATGCCGGGCGTACTGGCAAACCGATCGAAGACAAGACTCAACTCAGTGAAGAGAGATCTGATCTTTCAGGTATCGGATATTAAGCCAGATGATCCTTTTACGAAGTCTCTTCCGCGCCCTCCTTGGGGGCCTCCTTGGGCTTGCCGGGCTCGCTAGTTTCACCCTCTGTACCCTTGTTCTTCATGTACTCGTCGTAAACACTAAGGGCCTCATCGACCTTAGCGCGAAGTGCCTCCTCGTCGTCAAGACTAGAGTAATATTAGTAACGAATCTTATAAAAGATAACAGTGAACGGAAGTGTGACTTACAGGCCAAGAAGTTCAGTATTGTCCATCTCCAAAAGCATACCAGTGACCTTGCCGGCGAGCTCGGGCTGCTGAGCCTGGATCTTGGGGTACAGAGCCTCACCAAGCATCTGCTTTTGCTGCGGGGGAGGAGCAGCACCAAGAGTCTGAGCGTTCAGGCCGCCACCAACGCCAGCCTCAGGTTGAGGGACGGGCTGGGCGGCAGCGTTCTGTCCACGACCGCCGCCACGGCCCATCTGACCCTGAAGAGGCATGCCACCACGGCCTTGACCGAAACCACCGCGCATACCCTGGCCCATGGGCATACCAGGGACCTGGCCACGACCACCGCCGCCACGTCCACCAAAGCCCTGCACTTGAGCCATCGCCTGAGGGTAGGCCATGCCGTTAGGAAGGCCACCAGGACCCTGGATAGCGCCCATGGGAATACCCTGAGCGAAGTTGGGGGGAATCTGCTGGTTGGGACCCATGCCACGGCCGCCTTGCTGAGGGAACGGAGGGAACTGGCCAGGACGTCCACCGGGGATACCGGCCATCACCATACCCGGCTGAGGGGGGAAAGCCAAACCACCACGCTGGCCGGCGGGGATGAAACCCTGCTGACCAGGGCCGTAGAAGACAGCGGGCTGCATGTACTAGGAATTGTCAGTTTCTTGCAAAAAAGGGCTCCACCCAGAAAGAAAAGGAAAAGGGAATAAGGAATAAGGATTGAAAGATAACTTACAGGCTGAGGCATTCCGGCCGCCGCAGCAGCCTGCTGTTGTCTGATAGTGTTGCGAGCCTGGATGCTGGCTTCAAGCTGGCTCCGACGGACATCCTTACGCTGGGCAAGGGCGACGTAGAGAGGCTTGCCGTTGATCATACGCTGGTTCATCTCGGTCACGGCCTTGGAGGCTTCGTCGGGGCTGCTGAAGCAGACGAAACCAAAGCCCTTGCTCTTGCCAAAAACCCTCTTCCTGGACTTATCCTCGTCCTCGGAGTCCTTCTTCTCATCGGCGGGCTTCTCAGCCTCCTCAGCCTCCTCGGCCTCCTCGGACTCCTTCTCGTTCTCCTTGTTGTCTTCCTTCTCCTCGTCGTCGGCGCGCTCGACGTTGGAGGCGTCGCGCATCACTTTGGCGGAAGTAATATTGCCGTACGGGCTGAAGAGGTCACGCAGCTTCTCGTCATCGACGTCGTCCGTCAGATTCTTGACGTAAAGGTTGACACCCTGGTACTTGGAGGCCTTCTCCATACGGGCGGCTTCGTACTGCCTGCGCAATTCCTCCTCGCGCTCGTGCTTCTTCTGGGCACGGCCAACATAGAGCTTCTGGCTCCGGACATCCTTGTCGTTCATCTCCTCCACGGCGGCCTGCGCACTTTCGTGGGTGGAGTAGTTGACGAAACCAAAACCACGGCTCTTGCCATCTGGGTCGCGGCTCAAGGTGGCAGAGGTGATCTCACCGAACCTCTCGAAGATAGCGCGGAACTCCTCGTCGGGGACCTCGGTATCAATGTTCTTGACGTAGATGTTGGTGAAGTTGGCCTTCATCTCCTCGAACTTGCTCTGGCGGTCCTTCTTGGAGATGTGGTGGCCGACGAAAACCTTCTTGTCGTTCAGGAGCATACCGTTAACGTGCTTGATGGCGTTGTTGGCAGCATCGGCGGTTTCGTAGTGAACGAAACCGTAGCCCTTGGAGTTACCAAACTCATCCTGGGCAACTTTGCAGCTCAGAATGTTACCGAAGGCGGCGAAGGTGTCGTGGAGAGCCTTGTTGTCGATGGCGTTGTCGAGGTTCTTGATGAAGACGTTGCCCTGGCCAGTCTTGCGCAGAGCGGGGTCACGCTGAGACCACATGATACGGCAGGGCTTGCCCTTGATGAGGGTGTAGTTCAGGTCCTCGAGAGCGCGCTCACCATCGGCGGTGTTGTTGTAGTTGACGTAGGCGTAACCGAGCGAGCGGCGGGTGACGGCATCACGGCACACACGAATGGATGCGACCTGGCCGATGGAGGAGAAGAGCTCATAGAGCATAGCCTCGGTCACGGAGGTGTCGAGTTCACCAACATAGAGCGAGGCCGAGTGAGGCTGGCTGGCAGCAGCAGTGGCCTCCGCAGCAGTCTCGGGAGTCGCACCGGGGGCAGCATCACCGACCTCGGGGGTGCCGTTGACAGGGTTCTCGGCGGCGGGAGTAGCAGCAACGTCGGCAGACATTTTGATCTATGTTCTGGAGTGAGAAAAAGAGAATCAGTAGAAGCGTCTTAAAGTGGGGGAGAGTAACTCGCAACGCGAGATGTAAAATGTGCGCAGCCCACTATAATACCGACCACTACCACTGACGCAGGACAAAGACGCAAGCCCCAAAAGGAACCCAGAAATAGACACAGCCAAAGCAGCAAAGGAAGCAAAACAACAAAGAAAGCCAAAAGCAACCCACAGCGCAGTCTCAAAAGGCGAGGCTCCAATCCTCCAGGGCTCCAAACGAGCCAGAGACGAAGCCACAGAAAAGAGAGGACCACAACAGACCACAACAGACCACAACAGACCACAAAAAGCGAACGCACAGCAACCGCAGCAGATGAACAAAGCAAGCAAGTGAAAGAGAACACTGAGAAATATGTATGTAGAGACTCACCACACTGTGAAGGACGACGGAAAAAGAGAGCAAGAGGGAGTAGTAGTAGGAAGACTGTGAGAGAACGTGGATCAAATACAGCCTGGTGAGGGTGGGAAAAAGGTCGTTTGTAGATAAACTTTTTTTTTTCTGAGTTTTCCGGGTTTTTTTGGGGAATTTTTCTTTTCGATAAGAAAAAGAAAAGAAAAGAAGAGGATGCGTGAGAAGGGAAGAAGAGCAGAAGATGATGGAGGAGGAGGAGGAGAGAAGAAGGGAGGGAAAAAGAGGAAAAGTGGGAGAAAAAGTGAGGCTAAAAGCGGCACGAGCAACTTTTTTTTCTTTTTTACTTTTCTGGAAAAGCAGCGGCTAAGTGGGCTTCCCGCACTAGTCCCTATGTGGAAAGTATGACTCGCCGCTTCAACCCATCATTACTCAGCGGCAGAGTTTTACAGCCCTATGACACCACAAAGACAGGGGAGAGAGAGGGAGATAAGAGGAAGTGAGAAGAAACATAATTATGATATTCACAGAGCTCTATCATATGTAATATGTAAGCGTATCAATGCAGACTTCACTCTGTCCAACGCCCGTCGCAACGCCGACTCCATGCTCCCTCCTATATAGTAGTCCACTCAGATGATAACATGAAATGCAACAAAGAAGAAAGAAAAACAAGACAAGGAGAAGAGAGGAGCAGCATCAGCTCAAATCGAAGCCTGCACCAGAGTTGACCGCGTACAACAGCTTCTCCCGCATGATCTCCGCACTCGAGTAGCGCGGCAGTTTCAACAGATTCACACACGTGCTCGTGCTGGGCAATCGCTCCTGGTCCTCGCTAGAATCGCGGATGCTAAATCGGGGGTTGAGGTGGCTGAACCCCAGTAGCGGGGCCCGAGGTGTGGATGTCACGAATTTCAGCACTTTCTGGCGCTCCTCGTTCTTCATCTCCAGCATCACCTCCCAGAAGAGTTTGATGGTTGGGTGCTCCTGCTGGTCGTCTCCAATTGTGTATAGTCCCCCGTACTGAGTGTTGCGTCGTAGGTCCGCCACGTCGATATCTCCCGACTCTCCGCCCACCAAGGTCTGCAACTCAGATTGGTTGAACATCGACAGCCACGAAGGTTGAATGATCTGGCCGAGTCCTTGTAGGAATGCGCTGGTCTGGAGAGCTGGCTGCGCCTGAAGACGGTACCGCGCAATGTAAGAGATATAGACCAGCCGGTTTTGGTTCGTGACGGGGATATCAGACCCATGGGCCTTCAAATCCCGGGTTATGTTGCGGCTGCTGAAATCTGAGAGAGGGATGGTGTCCGTGACTGTAAAGTTCAGCGCAAAGTCTTCCACATCGCCAGGATAGTTCTTTAATTGTAGCTGCAAAGAGAAATCAACAAGTCAGTTGCACTAGAACTCACGGCCAACGGATGAGGCTTTGAGGACAACTTACCAAACCCTGGTAGAGACCTTTATCGAGATCTCTCATATCATTAAGATTAGCCCGGTATGCTGTTTCCCTCTGCGCTGAACCCGTTCCCCCTGTCAGAGCCCACTTGAGTAGGAAAAAGGGCGCAAAATGGACATCAACAAGGATGCCTTCGTAGAGACACTTCCCGATAACCCGTCCTAGGAACTCGTACCGTCGAAGCAAATCCCGCACTTGCTCATTCCACTCTGCGCTGCGCTCCATGAAGCCCGACTGTCGAAGCATCTCTCGACGCTGCTCAACAGCCACTGGGTTCGGATACAGCAGATGCTCATCGTTCTCTTCGAACAATGGAAACTTATTGTCCGATTTAAATGCTTCGTTGGTGACGCTTGTCAAGAACTCCTTCGTCACACCACCACCGTCGATACCAGCTTCCGCGGTATTAAATTGGTCAATAAACGTGATCTGAATGGGTTCTTTGAGACCGTCTCCCAAATCATAATATTGCCCGTATGCGTCATCGAAAACGCTGTCACGCTTTATATTCGCATGATGTCGATTAAGGATATCTTGCGCGGAAGTATTACCCTCCATCATCCGTCCCATCGAGGCATGTGCGACAGACATACGCCATATGTCAGGATCAATGTGCCCATGCCTTCTGCGCATCTGATCCCGGAAGATAAACTCTCGGAAGATCTGCACTCTCGTATGGAAAGGGATGAAGAACGGCATGTTTCTAAGGATTTCTAGTCGAGGAGCCACTGCTTCCAGTTGCTTTCTGCGGGCCGCTTGCTGCTGGCGGCGTCTGAGAGCCTCAATACGTCGTGTTTGCTGAGCACGACCAGTACCAATCAGACCGGGGGATGGTTCATAGGCGTCGTTCACCAAGTCATCTTGATCCTCATCGTCCTCGTCATCTTGCAGCTGGTGCCGATTCTCTTCTTCCGCCACCACGGCAGGGATGAATCCTTCCATATCAAAGCGGTTGGTCATCAGCCAGTGGCCGTCGGGGAGGAACTTGCGTCTCGAACTAGAGAAGACGATCAGAATCTATAGAGATTTATAATTGGGATTTCAACAACATACTCTCGTTCATGGACCATCCTCAGCAACCCAGTAACAAGACCTTTGAAATAGTCCAACGGTATCCCTGTTACTCCAGGAAGACCTTTCTCCTTATTCTTGATTTCGAAATCCTTGATGCTGGTAACATAATCTGATGGAGGTGCCAAAGAGCTAAAGTAGCTCCGAATTCCTCCACTATCCTGACCAGTCTCGTTCTCGTTCAAATCGGCTGAGTTCCAGTACAATGTAAAAGCGAGGTTCTTCAGAAACATAGTCATGTCTTTGACTTCCTTCAGCGGCAAAGCACTTTCTTTGGTCCATGACACTCTCGCGTTGGACGATGCTGTGAAGGAAGACTCATTAGAAAAGAATTCGTCATCGTCCATGACCTTCAACACAAATGTGTAGAGCTCGAGGAAAAGCAAGATGATCGTCCACTCCTCATCCCTCTCACTCTGGGTTATTGCAGAAAACTTTGAATCTCTGACATTGTCGGCTGGTTTCAGCAAAGGAAGCACTCTGGTAGAATCTTCACTGATACCCGCGAAAACCCTGCTCGATCGGGATGCATGCCAGAAATATTTGATTGCTGGGATCCTTAACCCGGGCTGGCCTGTCTCCTTGCCGTCTGACGTAGCAGACCCCAGGTATAACCACATGCGGATATCATCTCCGCGACGAGGGAAAACTCTCAAAAGCGTCAGTGCGTACGTAGCAAGGATCTTCGCCTCCCGAGATGCGTCCGAGTCGACATTAGCAAGCTCCCCTTGGGAGAGATGAGTTGATTGTAGCCGTGACAAGAGTCCTGTAATATTGTTCTGATTGATCAGGCTCAAAATCTGGTCCTTCAGGAATGGATGCAGTGGTGCCTTGAACGGAGCATCGTCATATCCCCAGATTCGTCCATTTCCAGACGCTGCGAGACATAGACTGCCGTCGAATTAAGCAACTCCGATACAACCTTTACAAACCCAGGCTCTGGTGCGTTTTGCCCAGCCTGGCTCCCCAGCGCGTATCGGTTGAAGTAGATAAAATATGCAAGTAACCATAGTCGAGAATCAATATCCTGCTCACTTGATGGAGGGCTTCTGAGCTGAGTATCTAAAGGCCCCAACGCCGATGTGAGCAGCTTGTAGTTGATGTTGTTCGCTAATTCATCAAGTGTCCCCAGGTACGACGGCAGATCCGGAATGATAAGAAAATTCCTTGCAAACCACTCATATGCGGTAAGAGTCTCGGACGTAATCGGTTGAAGGACGGCAAGGACACTTTGAACTAAATGGTCCGGCGATAGGTTTGATCCACGACAGAGTGGCTCGACATTTGTTGTCAGCAAGGCCATAACGGAATAGTACTCTGGAGCAAGCAGCGCCATAGCCTTAGGGATCAGACCCGTAAGGAAATCAAGAAGTTGCAGCAGATATCCCACGGCAAACGCTGGCACTGCAGTCGATAGCGCCGAGCGTAGCACCCGGAGAGTCAACTTGGCCAGACGGTTGAGCGGCGTCGTCCATTCTCCCTTCGTAGCGATCGTAGGGATCTCGTGCAGAGTCTTCTGGAATGCATTGGCAAAGTATACCAACCGCACGACATCACCACTCTTCCACGGTTCCAAAAACTGTACCAAGAGTCTCAGCTGCGATAGACACTCGGCCGCCGATGCGTACGGCACAGGCGCCCCGAGGTCCAATCCTGTCTGTTCAGTCAGATTTTCGAACGACAGCGACGCCCCTAACCTCTCCTGTTCAGTGTTGTCCCACTCCGTCCGCCATGCGCTGTGTGTGTTCTTCCTGCCCCGGTAGCCCCGCCATGCCCGCTGCACGAGCCGGGTAGCCCCCAACCGATCTCGTTCCTGCTGTCTCAAAAATCGTTCCTGCTGGGCGACCGCAAGGGTATTTTGTATACCAGAGTTGTGGCCAGTAGTCTGTCGTCCCGGAGGAAAGGCAGCGAACGGGTTATTGTTGCGGGCACCGAGATTGACTTGCCGCGGACGGCGAGCGTTGCCTGTAAAGGACTGGTACATTATTCTCGTCTCCAGTAACGATATTGGACACAATACACAGGCTGTAGAGGTCACTGGAGGTTCAGATAATGATGGAAGACGGAATCAGCACCTCCATGCCAAAGGGGGGGAGTGAAAGGGTCTGGCGAAGCAGAGATAATGGTGGAAAGAGCTGGCACGACGCCGGACTATGACATACGCTTGATCAGCACTATGCACACGCACACACACACTCACCGCCTGCAAAGAGGCCATATTGCCACAAGCTATGCGGCTACGGCGTTATTGCCACTCGCCCCACGCACATAATATTCCATCAGGGGATGTGCTACTACTGTAGACAATGCAATAAGAGGGAACTAACTATTCACTGAGAACTTCAAAAATCGTGAGTTCGTTGGGATTGAACAGGAAGCTTTTTTCATATAGAAATACAAACAGCAAGTTAGGGACAGAGTCATCCCCTAAGGTGCCACAGAGCTGGGTAAAGTACATCTTTAGTACCCAAGCATATACCAAGCAGAGGTATAGTAAGACAAGTAGCAAATTCCTCCCTAATACGTGGCACAAATCGGGCCATCAGCTTGTACCGAGTCCATGGCCGAACCACCAAATTCAGCACGAGCCCCGTCCAAATGCGCCGTGTATCCATATTGTACATGAAGTGCGTGAAAGAGGCGATGTGATCGGCCAGCGAGCGAAGATAGGCAAGTAACCATGCTGTCTGGTAGTCTCAGGCAGCACGGTAAGCGAGTAATAGTACGCGGGTGTTGGAGCGTCTCTGATACACCAGTCAATACAACTCGTGTCAACCCAAGATGGCATGGTACCGACATCCTAGTTCCCTCCATTTCACCTCGATTCCGAGGATGCCAGATCCCCCGTTCCAGCCGCCCCAGCATCTTTCGTTGTTTGCACTGCTTCCCGTTCCAGACGCTCCAGTTCGAGAACTTCCAGTCCGTTGTCCGACGCCCAAAGATCGAGATAGTCCTTGCCACCGAAAGCCTTCTCCCGCGTAACAAACCGGTCATCCTTCTCGACGTCGTATGTGTATCTGCTCTTCGTTGGGGCCATGGCTTTGGTCACGAACGGAGTAAGCTGGATTAATTCATTAGCCCACCATTCATCCACAGATTCCGGATTGGGCGCAGGGCCAAAACACTGGACGTAACCGGTTTACCTTAAACTGGTCGAGGTCTTCAGGTACCACATAAGTGCGGACCTTTTTCCAGTCAATCACATAAGAACCGTTCTCTGCGAAGTAACCCATGGAGCCGCTCCGGGTCCCCTTGTAGTAGCCCCCGTTGACCTGCTTCGTCGTGAGGCGCAATCGCGCCAACATCGGCTGCGAAGGTCTAAACATATTGACCGCTGGCTGCAACTCTGCAAGCCTTTTCGCTGGAGGCGTCAAAAGTAGAAAGGCTGAGGGGGGCAACTGGCAGTTGTAGTCGGAGTGTCGGAAATGACAAGAAGCGCAAAGTCGGACCCGCGCTAAATTCGGAGTAACTTTTAGGCCTTATCTTGCAGGCATACTACATGGCTATTTATGCTACCTTTGCATATATTTATTCTTAACTAGTATTAATCATTGCTTGGATCAGAACCCTAAAAAGAAGAGACAAACCAGTGGTAACAATACACTCTTGATCTTGCTAGATTCCTTTTCATTATCCACTCCATGTTTATCTATCTAACAGATGGCTAACATGGCTATACTCCATAGACCGAAGATTTTGCACCTTAACAATGAATGACTAGGGTCAGAATATACCAGCAGGGAATTGGTGCGCCTATCTCAGTAAGAGCAGTGATAGTAGTGAGCAGTGGGGAGATAGATCCTGGAAGGAGAAAAAAGGTTACACTGTGGAAAATTCGAAGAGAGCTACATGTACTCTGTAAGGATGGTTACCTTTTT
>PQMF01000096.1:0-86693 GCA_003004485.1 Aspergillaceae sp. MA 6039 | reverse complement strand
TTTTGCTACATTTGTCTTCTTGCAAGCGTGCTATGATTCCGATGATATCTATGTTTCCTGGGATGCGTTGTTTTTTATGGTGATTGTTATTAGATTTAGCGAGGGCGCTTGTCGGGAATGTTTCTTCACTTTCCAGAGATTACTATTACACAGCGATGAATGAGATCCTATTTGCCATTCTCATCGTCACCCAGAACAGATCGCAAAGCTGTTCCAACCGAGCAGCCGCGGTTTCTCCGTTGTATTCACACCGTATCTCATGCGAAGTGGATACGCGAGAACCAAACCTCCCATGGGGACAGCCTCATGGGGACAGCCTCAATTGGACTTGAGCCCCGTCCCCCTTTCGTGTCCTAGTGTCCGCGATCCACTAGCGATTCACCATATCCGATTTGGAGCAGAGAAACCAGCGCGAGACCGAGATCGAGACGGGGGAATGGAACGCCGCCAGAAGCACCGACAGCGAAGCCGACGCTCTTCCAGCGATAGAAGACACACATGAAGAGATGGTGATGGATATACGTGATTGTAGTTGGCTGTATTGTCCTGGTCGTTGTCCTTCCTATGTACGACCGGCCAGGAAATCATAACATCGAACTATAACTGGTCTCTCCGCTAATGTAGAGTCTACGTCGGCTTCACCAGCCAATACATCAACAACTACAAATACGGCTACACAGGCCTCTAATACAAACCCAAACCGAGACTCCTTCTATATGTACCAATTGTGAGACCTCAAAGTCAGCGCCTTCAACGCAGCCATCTACAGCCTGCTTGGTTCCGACTTGGAATCTTTGGCCAATAACGACCCGCTGGTGAACTTCCCCGTGCCCGATATCGAGTTCGGCGGCAGGAAGGGCTTGATTATCCATCAGGGGTTGATATCTCGTACGTGGATTGTTTGTGGAGGTTGGCGGCCGTCGCTGCGTCGGACAAGGAGGTCAGGGTGTTGGTTAAAGGAGATCCGTATTTGAAGGTCGGGGCGCTGCAGAATGCGCATTTACATATTAAGAAGGTCTTGACTATGCAGGGTTGGTCATGTTCCGGGTTCTTGTTCTTGGTTCTTGTTCCTGGTTTCTGGTGGTCACGATGGCTAACGTATGTGTTGTTGCAGGTATAAGGTTAATGGTGAGAACTGCTACTACTAACACACACTAACCTTGTATGCGTGATACTTACCTTTGATAGAGTATCTGAACACCACAGGCGAGTTCAACGTCACAAGCATCAATCTACTCAAAGACAGAAACGACAGTCCCTGGCAAGTGACTATAGGGCTCCGTAACCTTCAATCTCTCCGTTAGCGGCTCCCTCGCCGGCAACGTCACCATCTCCAACCTCTTCCTCAACGAAGGCGTGGGCGACATCGACGAGGACATGTTTATCCACGGCGGCCATTCGCGCGGTGCAGACGTTGGTTACGGTGAATTTGTTGGATTATGCTTCGGATTTACTGTAGGTTATCGTGCATGGAGTTAAGGTCATTCCATTATCCTTGCTTGTACTTGGCACCATTATATAATCAAGATGGCCCATCCCGGAATGGCAAGATCTACGACGCGTCAAAATAAACTTTATTAAGCTCCACTTCCCTTTTTGAGTTCAGGACCCACCGGATGGCCTTATCTATTTCTGGACTACGTTTGCCATGTGCCTGAATTCAGGGCAGCGAAGTACTTTGTTGGGTGGTCACGAGTATCTAGAGTTCAAACAATCTCACTCTTTAAGATATCTAGCTTTTCCGGATGGATACGTGACATCCGTTCTATTTAGCCAACGAGAAATCAAAAAAACACCGGTAAATCAGAAATCACAATGCAAACGAGGTATCTTCCGTGTTTTTTCCCAAACCCAAAACCCAATAATCCCAATAAAGTTGATATATATCGCTAAGTGAATCATGATTAGAAAGAAAGGTCGTTAAACAACAACATCCGAGTCCGTCCGGTCATTCGGGCCGATACCCTCCCGACGGACCGAGAAGAACGCAACCACGAGTCCCAGACCAGCCAGGCCAGCAGAGCACCACAGTCCGGTCGAGTACTGCTGCGCGATGCCGTGGCCTTTCTGGATGTCGACTTCCTCGGTGACGGCGGCGGAGATAGCCAGCGCGACTCCGGAGCCGATCTGGAAGGCTGTGTTGAGCATGCCGCCGCAGAGACTCTTCACGTTGACCGGCACCGTGGTCAGGATGAGCGTGCTGGTCGTCACGAAAATGAGGGAGACAGCAGTGATGCTGATGAGGGAGGTGGGGAGGACGTTGACCCAGCTGTTTTTTGTTAGCTTATATACTTCAGGATACTCTAGAAGGGGGACAGGGTCCAAGAACATACAAGTTTGGCTCTTGCCCGGTCGCAGTCAAGGCACTCGGGATCGGAGCCACGACTGTCAGGATCAGACCCGCCAGCAGGGTGTATTTGCCGTTCATGTATTCAAGCAGCTTTCCGGTTCCCATCGAGGCAACGAATCCAATCGCGCCCATGGGCAGGAAACGAAGGGCCGTGTCTCCGGCGTTGAGGTTGTCCACTTGCTGCGCCATCAGGACAATATAATAGATGACGTTCTGGTAACTGCCATAGCAAGCTTTTTTCGCGAAATGTTAGCAAGTGTGCATGATTCTTCTGGGGAAGACAACATACTGAATCCGGCGATCCAAAGTCCCGCAAAGTTGCGAAGCTTCCACAACGAAAGCGGCATGATCGGGTAGCTGATGAACTTTTGGAACACAACAAAAGCAACCAGAAGGGCGACAGCAATGACCAGCAGTGCAATGATGAATGGTGTGCTCCAGCCATAGTCACCACCGCTAGACAGGACAAACTGGAGGAGAATAAGACCAGAAGTGGACAGGAAGCATCCAACGTAATCCATCTTGGGCTTGTGGTCAGGAGCGACATCCTTGGGGATGACAATCGCACCCAGGACCCCCAGGAGACCCGTGATGATCACAATCAGGTAGAAGATGTATCTCCAGCCTAGAGAGGAGGTGAGGAAACCACCGAAGAGGAGACCAGCGCAGAATCCAATGGTACCGGAAGATGCGTAGATGGAGAGTGCCCTCGTCCGGTCCGTGCCGGTGAAGTATGCACTGATGATGCCGATGGCTGAAGGCACTGTCATGGCGGCACCGATGCCTTGAAGACCACGGAAGATGGTGAGCTGGATGAAGGAAGCCCCAAATCCAATAGCCAAGGTCCAGACTGATAGCCACGCCAGACCAATGCAGAGAATCGTCTTGCGTCCGTATCTGGGCACGAAGATATGAATTAGAAAGACATTTATCTCCTTGGGTTGCTACAAACCGAACTCACCGGTCAGACAAAACCCCTGCCAGCAGGAGGAAACCACCAAAGGTCAAGGTGTATGCGGAAATCATCCATTGCAGATTGGTGCTCGACTCATGAAATTCTTCCTGGATCGAGGACAAGGCAATATTGGCACTCGTCATGAAGACATTGTCGAGGAACTGTGCGCCTGATGTTACCAGCAGAATCAAGGCACCTCTCCACGAGGCCAGACGGCCAAATTGCGGTCGTTTTTCCAAAGACGCAACATGCGCCTCCTGGCTCTCCTCGTAAGGGTTTGCAAGTTCGCATCGAGGTGTGCCGGGGTATGGTGTGCCGGGGTATGAGGACTCGGGGCTCGACAGGACCGTGACCTGAGGGCCGTCAACGACGCCCTTCTCCCCGTTGGCTTTGGGTAACACCCGCTCGAGGAGTCCCATATTATCACTTAGGATTATTGTTTGGTTTTGTTTAAATGAGTTGAAGGAGACTTCGAAGCATGCCCCTCCCCAGGGGGGTCTAAATACCCTCCCCGGGGGGTAAAATATTAAAAATAAAAATAAAAGTCTGCTGGCTTCAACGGCTTAATAAAAACGGGTCATTTACTGCTCGAGGAAGGAGCAAATGGATTTCCATGATGAATCACCGTGGAGCTAAGGCTGGTCGAGAACACAGGCGCCGCGGGCGAGCTCATTCTATTGGCCTGGTAAGGGTAATCCGTGCTTCAGTTCGCGATATTTTTTATGGGTAAAGGCCGGGCGATGGCGGTGGCCTCTGCGTGATACGCCATCTCTCCCCATCTTTTAGCCTTTGCTTTAGGGCTTCAGATTTTGAACGACCCATAAATCCTGTGGCGAATCCACGGTCGACAACTCATTATTTGAGGATTGCAAAGGGCTCCGTTCTCCTGATTATTGCCTGCCAGCGATAATTGTTCGAGTTTACTCCGTTGTCCGTCAGATTTTTCAGTCCCGGGGGTCGCCGAGCCCCTTTTCCGAGTGTCTCGGGCCATTTGGACCTGAAGAGATAAGCCGAGGCCTGCATAACAACGGCGCAGACGCAGACGCAGATAACAAAATGAGAATGTGACCTGTGTGGCTGGAAAAACCGTCTAGGTTTTGTTTCCCATGGCAGAGGCTAAGAAATCATCGAGTCGTAATGTACTGGTCAAGACAACTTCATAGCATAAATTCTCCGGCCGTCGGTCGGCGGCCTGGAATCCCATTTGCGAAAAAAGATCTTAACGAGACGGGAAGCCTAGATAAGATTGATTAGGGCTTGCTCTTTATCCAATTAAGGTGGGCACGTGCCTTACGGCGACCCACCTGTTTATAATACATGAGCCAATGAGGGCCATTCGGCATCTCCACCCTCGGCTTCCCAGGGGCGAATCCCCCCCTTCTCGGCCCCCCTCCCTTAGCACATAATTACGGCAACAGCCAAAGCGACGATCGGCTTATCGGTGTGCAGCTGCCAACAAATCATGCAGCGTCCGACCCCTTTTCTGCTGCTTTTGAAGCCCCTTGTTGATTTGCAGATCTCCCCGAGGCGTGACAATCCCGAAAACTAGCAAGGTGGTAATGCTAATTATTCGGGTCGAGGCCGGCCACCTGCTCGGATCGCGACCAGCGTGGGATGTTTACGGATGAGTTGTGGTGATTATAAGATGCCTGCACATTGCGATATTTTGTGTGACGAATGGCCAGTTAAGAGTCCTACCTTTCAACAGTACCGGAGCATAATATAATGAGATCCTAATCCATTGGCGGAGCTCGGGCTCTGGACACTCGAAGATCAGTGCACTCTGGTCTGGGTCGGTGAAAAGGCTAATTACTTTCTATCCCATCGATGAGCCAAAGCTATCCTCCTAGACTCAAAGCTAAGACAGTTCCTACGCTTATTTTGAGTATCCTCTTTACGTTTAAGCTTTCCGCGAACTAGTTGTTTCCACCTCCTTTCTTGTCCTCATGATGACTACTCTGTCTCCTGTCGCGTTTCATACTCTGTGCACTTACACTCCAGGGAGGGCGGAGGCGTATGCTTACTATACGCCTCTAGGCCGTGCGTGACACTCCCTAGGGAATAGTAGGTCCGTGCAAAGACCGCGCTATGCCCCTCTATTACGGATAGTCCATCCAGGATCAACAAACCAGATAACCGGGTTTCAGAATTCCCACTGACGATAGAACTCTCCGAACGGTGCCAAACTGGCCCGAGCGGCAGGGTCTGCCAACTATGAGTTAGAACTAAAGGAGTACGCGTTGTTACTCTATAGGAGCCCTATGCCGGCCAAGGTGGTTGATACTCGCTCTCCATTTTGGAATACACAAGCTAGAGAGGGGGGGGGGGGTGTGCTGTTTCTGCTGTCCGTCTGTGTATTACGCCACAGCCTTTCACGCAGTAAGGAGGAATCAAGTATTTGCAAATCTCTTCCTGGAATACATTTGGTTTACTTGATCTATGAGTATGTGACGTGGTTAGGTAAGGACGGTCTCTAGGAATATAAGAAGCTGAGACATACATGTACATGTTAGATGGGGATAAGTGCCTTGCTTCAAGCTTTATAGTTATCCCAGGTGTCATCATTTTTAGATCTGACTTGTCGTAGATGATAAGGAATATGTTGGTGTAGCCTCCGGCCAAGAAGTGTCTGTAAGTGAATCCCCAGAACTAGGTCATAGGCTACGAGATGTATAATAAACTGTCTGTAGAAGAAGGAGATAGGAGATAGCCACGAATTCTAGACAGACTGATGGTTGGTAGTAGTAGATGACGAAGATGATGTAGGTGTAAAGATCTAGCTACATACGGGGCACATTACTCAGCACTAGCTTAGTAAACCCTCAGCACTAGCCTCGGAACGGAGCGGAAAAACCCTCAGCACTAGTCACAAATTCCACACTCAGCCATTTTTAAGAGCGACATTTCACCACCATATTCCAATACCCTAATAAACCCCAATAAAAATGAATAAAAAAAAACCCCCCTAATAGACCCCAATAACCCAAGAAAACCCAGAGAAACCCCAATATTTGGGGGATAATAAGGTCAGCACTAGTCACAGATGATATGCTCAACACTAGTCACAGCCATGCCAAGACTGGTCGGAAAATCTGTGCCTAGTGCTGAGGGTTGACTAAGGCAGTGCTGAGCTGCGACCCGGGTCAACCTACGGACCAACACTGTCTACCCCAATGTCACCATCACACACCCACTAGTCCATATTCTCCCGAAGTCATCCTACGCCTGAATCATCACCCATGGCAGAAGCTGGCACTAAACGTCCCTCGCAATTCTCTCCTATCGGGAAGAGGGCCCTTTTCCCTGATGTCCGTCTGGACTTTCCATGCCTTCGAAATGCGTCTGCATCAACCCGGGTGAATACTTCGTACTTCTGCGGGCTCGATATAAAGCACTGTCGGAGGCACTAAACCTAGATCGGAATGACCCGGTCGATGATTTTCGCCAAGAGATGTCATCGCCAGGAACAGTCTTCCAGAAACAATCCTTCTAGGCCCTTGGGCTCTGCCTTCAGATGGACAGCTTGGGTGAGTACTAAAGATTTGATGACCCGTGCAGACAGGTTTGCTAACGCTACCGGACAGATTGAAGAGACTTTTTGAAACAGGAGGGCACCAGGAATCCAAGGCAATAAATGCTGTGTCCCGACGTTTGAATCAGTGGCTGTGGAAAGACCAAGCCAGCTTCACTATGTCCTGCCTCACGGGTGGCTCCGCTACGAATGACATGCTGAAGGAGAAATGGGCTTCTTCGACTCCGATTCTGTCAGGAGCGATGGTACTACTGGGGCCTCAGGTACACTGACTGAGAATGGGTAGCGATACCAGGATGCTGTCCAGCAGGCCCAGTGGTCATCAACAAGGTGATTTCCCAGGGGAGGTGTGTACACCTGTCTTGTTGTCAATGTATTCTGCTGGTGCCACCTTCCTGCATCATAATTGCTGTTCCTTCTCTCAAACATTATCCTCACATTGCTTTTTGCACAGTGTCCAGCTGGTAGACCTGGCTGGAAAGTGGACATGATCGACAGAGCATCCCGCTAAGCGTGGCACGGTGTAATTTTGCACCCAAAGAGTGTAAGGGTCTCGACGACCGTGTTTTGCCCTGGGCACAGTCAGCATTGGGTTGTTACTATCCCACGCTTTCAACTCAGCACAATCTCTCATCCCACCGCTCAGGATACCTCATTGCAGTCATGGTGATGATGCTAGGAAACGGGTGCATACCTGATGCATGGTGTCTGGCCAAGATTATCAGGCGCGCTGCATCCAGCAGGCTGATTACAGGATCTCGGCGGTGTCCTAACGCATCGAAGGATCGATATTGCCACGACAGCTGACCGAACAAAGAGCTAGTGGCATAAACCCTGTACTACGTATCCCCGTATTTTTTATCGAGTCTGGTGTCCTAGTCAGGGTAACCCTGTTCATTCTCGCTGTAGACCCGAAAGAGACGGCCACCTCATTTCATAAGCCAAAGCTTTCAACTATATCCTGTACACCCCTTATCCCAGCCTGTAAGTCCATCTAGCGAGAATGGCACTCTGGTGAATGTCCAAGGTCCGTACCGCGGGATACGTTCCTGGGACGCGCTATGATGCATGATGCATGATGCATGAGCTCCGGAAGCCTCGGCCAACGGATTGACAAATGAGAGCGGAGGAGGAAGCGGTGACGCGGTGGAGCCGACAGGCATTGGGATAGGGTTCTGCTCCGGCGTTTTTGGAAGCGGGGAACGAATTGTATCGGATATGCCTTGTATTCGTACTCGTCTGACTGCACGGAACTGCCTCAACCACCTCGACCGCCGCGATCACCGTGTATGCCATGGATACTTGGCACCCTCGATCTCTGTCTGCACCACTTCCTTCTATCTTGGATTCGCATCAGATCATGCACGTACTTTGCTGGCGTACTTTGTGCATCTCGCTAGAACCCCTAGCCTCACACCGACTCGCCACACGTGACCCTCCTACCCCACTTCTGCCCCACCCCCGCCCACCCATGGGCCAGTGCCGCGGCCTTGTGCGCGTCTGATTGGCCCGCGGAGGCTGAAAGCAGGATGAGTCTGGAACGTGGGGCGGTGGGGCCATGGGTCTGCTCTCTCTTTTCTTTTTCCCTTTTTTCCTTTTTTCTTCCCGATCAGTGACGCTTATTTATAGCGGGCAGAAAGAGCGACTACAGGAGGGCACAAAGAACGCAGTTGCTGGATACGGAGCAGGAAACACGCCAGGAGCGCTGCTTATAAAGATCCTGACGTCTGGATTGCTTTCATCCTCAGCTTCACTTCTGCCACGGCCGTCACCACCACCACCACTGCTGCTGCTGCTATTACGGTTGCAGCTGCTACAACTTTATCTCTGCAAATCAGCTGTCCCCGTCCCGCCACGCCGCCCGACCCCAGTGACGACGTGCTGCCATCCGCCTCTTCCACTGGTCCTCTTAGTCCTCAAGTCATTACTCTGTACGTTTCTCTCCCTCTGCATGCTCCTTAACGGTCTACTCTGTCCTCTGCTGACTGGTCTGCTGACTACTGCTGCATACGGGCAATCACCTCAACCACCTCCCTCCTTCCTCTTTCCCTTCTCTGTACATGGCCTCCTGGACTACAATCTACCCGGAACTCAAAAAAACCTAGCACGACATGAAGTTTGGCCGCAATCTTCCCCGAAACGTCGTCCCCGAATGGAGCGCTTCCTATATTAGATATAAGCCGCTCAAGAAGCTTATCAAGTCCGCCGCGGAGGATCTCAAGGCCGGCAATGAGGCCGATCTTGCCGGTGAGAAGAAACTGCTAGCTTGCGCATCCCCTCCCCCCTCCCAAAAATCCTAACTCTGGTGTTAAGGCTTCTTCTACTCGCTCGATCGGAATCTCGAGGATGTCGACCACTTCTACAACAAGAAATCCCACGACTTCTCCCGTCGTCTCAAGCTGCTCGAGGACCGCTATGGACACTCGCTCGAGAGCCGCTCGCGTATCGATGGCGAGGATGTTGAGGATTTGCTGACCGCCTTGCTGGAGCTGCGTGGCCAGCTGCGCAAGTTGCAGTGGTACGGTGAAGTCAACCGGCGTGGCTTCATCAAGATCACCAAGAAGCTTGACAAGCGCGTTGGTGGTCAGGTCCAGAAGACCTACCTCGAGTCCAAGGTCGATCCCGCCCCCTTCGCCTCCAACACCCGCGTCTCCGAGGCCCTCAAGCGCATTAACGACTGGTTGTCCGTCCTGGGTGATCAGAAGGTCGGCGATGATGCCAGCTCCACCCGTTCCTCCCTCTCCCTGAAGAAGGGTCCCTCGCGGCCGAACCTCAACGTCCCCCCGAGTCTCGTCGCCGCGGTCGATGAGGCCCTGCGCGCTGATGATACACATGTTTTACTCGAGCTGCTGGAGACCCTCAAGGCTGCCGCTCAGGAGATCGAGGATACCATGTTCGACAAGGTGCTCAAGAGCTTGCTGCAGCGTTCGATTTATTACCGTGCCCGCTCCTGCATCACCGCCCTGTTCGGACGCATCGGGAGTGACCTCGAGGAGGATGACGATATCAACAGGCGCAACTGCATCCATCGTCTGGTCATCTCTATTGGACGCTCCCAGTCCACCAGTGACTCTGAGCAGTCCGCCTCCATGGTGCTCGACTTCCCCTTAGAGACCTCCAATTACATCACTCCCGCCGCCCCGCCCACGCTGCAACCTCCCCGCTCCGTCGTAAAGGAGACCGACAAGCCCCAGCATCTCGATCGTGCCGACCCATCCGTCTCGCTACTACAGCACTTGCTGGACCAGCTGCGGCCCCACCAGCGTGCCGCCGCCCTGGCGAAGGATCTCTCCGGCCGCACCCCCTTGCACTACGGTGCCCAGTACGGGTTCAAGGTGGTCTGCGAGGTCATCATTGAGCACCTGCAGGCCTGGGACCTCTTCGACGTGCAGGGTGGAATTGACGGCCCCGCCTGGCAGGACAATGACGGCTGGGCGCCCCTGCACCTCAGTGTCGTGGGCGGCCATCCGTTGACCACTCGTGCCTTGCTGGAGGCCGAGAACTGGAAAGGTGACGTCACCGGACAACGCTCGTCGAACCGCCGCCAGGTGTCCCGTTCGAGCGCGGTCCTAGCCTTGGCCACCAAGGCCAACTTTGTCGACATCGTGCAGCTGCTGGTGGACGCCGGCGTCGACGTTAACTACCAGGATGAGCAGGGTGAGACCGCCCTCCACATGGCGGCCCGTTTCGGTCATGAGCAATGTGCCCGCATTTTGCTGAACGGCTCCGACGAGCAGAAGGCCGACACGGAGCTCACGGAATACACCTACTCCTGGTCCCCTCTGTTTATCGCCTCTGTCGATGGCTCGCTATCCGTGGTCAACCTGTTAATCGAGGCCAACGCTGATCTCGAACGCGCGGACTCGTCCGGCTGGACTGCTAAGGAACACGCCGCCCTTCGTGGCCATCTCGACATCGCTCGCCGTCTGGCTGAGGTCACCCCGGCACCTGAAGTCACGGAACCTGACACGGTTGTTCCCGTCCCGGCCACCACCACAACGTCGACGGTGGCCTCTTCTCCCGGGGCGTCGTCTCCCCCGTCGCCACCACAGCAGCAGTCCTCCTTGGCGGAGCGGAGATCCAACACCAACACGGGGAGTTCTAGCCTTCGGACTTCTGAACCTATTAAGTCTTTTGGACACCGGTATCTCACCGATGAAGCCATGATCCTAGTCAGCCTGGGGACCATGGACCCGCGGAAACCTCTGGATGCCGTGGACCTGGATCGTATCCCCATGGAGAACGCTCACTCGACCCAGCTGGACACAGCCCTGTCGATTGTTGTATCGGCTAGTGGTGCGCACGGCGAGCCGGAGATCATCGATCTGCCGGTCCAAGATAACATTGCTACAGAACCCATGGTTTTCCACTCTGCAGATCCCAGCAAGGTGCGGCTCATGTTTGACCTGGTCCCGACCTATGCGGGTACGAAGGACCAGATCGTGGGTCGCGGTGTGGCATTGCTGTCGAGCATCAAGCCCAGCGTGGGGTCGCATCGTATCAACCTCAAGGGCGACTCGACGGTGCCGATCATGGCGGCCAACACACTGGATGTTATTGGCTCGCTAACCTTCAACTTCCTCGTGGTCACGCCGTTCCACCACCCCAGGATCTCCATCGCCCGCGACCAGACCTACTGGAAGAGCATGACGTCAACCATGGTTATTGGACACCGTGGGTTGGGGAAGAACTTTGCCAGTCGCAAATCGCTGCAGCTGGGTGAGAACACGGTGCAGTCATTCATCGCAGCGGCGAACCTGGGTGCATCCTACGTCGAGTTCGACGTCCAATTGACCAAGGACCATGTGCCCGTCATTTACCACGATTTTCTGGTCAGCGAGACGGGCATCGACGCTCCGGTCCACACCCTGACCCTGGAGCAGTTTATGCAGCTGGGTGGAACCGGGAATCGCCCAGCGTCGCCGGGTCGGGTAGATGCTCTCAAGGAGGACCGCAGTAGCTCTGGACGTACGCGATCGTTGTCGGTGGGTGGTACGGAATTTGACCCATCAGAGTTAAACGAGAAGATCAAGCATACTCGCGACTTCAAGAAGAAGGGCTTCAAGGGAAATACCCGTGGGAATCACATCCAGGCTCCTTTTGCGACGTTGGCGGAGTTGTTCGAGAAGTTGCCCAAGTCGGTCGGGTTTAACATTGAACTGAGTACGTGTTCCATTTCTCTCTAGCGGACTCTTGGTCGGGCGAACGAACTGATTATATATTAGAATATCCCATGCTTTTCGAAAGTGAGGCAGAGGAAATGGATACCTACGCCGTGGAACTGAACTCGTTCGTGGACACGGTCCTCAAGCAAATTTACGACCTTGGCCAGGGCCGCAACATGCTCTGCTCCAGTTTTAACCCCGACGTCTGCCTCCTCCTCTCCTTCAAGCAACCCTCCATCCCTGTCCTCTTCCTTTCCGACTCCGGTGCGAGCCCCGCAGGCGACATCCGCGCCAGCAGTCTGCAGGAAGCTGTGCGGTTCGCATCTCGCTGGAACCTCCTGGGCGTAGTCTCGCAGGCCGAACCGCTGGTGCTGTGCCCGCGTCTCGTACGTGTGGTCAAGGAATCCGGTCTTGTGTGCGTGACGTACGGCGCACTCAACAACGACCCCGAGTATGTCAAGCGCCAGGTCACCGAGGGCATTGATGCGGTGATTGTTGACTCGGTCCTGGCAATCCGGAAGGGTCTCACGGAGCACCAGAACCGGGTGGACGCGACGCCGTCGGCGTCGCCGCATCCGAGTCCGCTGTCTGCCCCGACCGCGGCGTCGGATTCGTTGCGCGATCCAAATAAGATCCCGGTGTTAGACCAGGCCGAGACCAAGGGGGACCATTTACATCTGAGGCCGTCAGCTTTTCTTAATCAATAGCCTACTGCTTTGCAAACGGTCTTTTTTTTCTTTGTCTTTTTTTTTCCTCTTTCAGTTTTGCGAGCGTGTGTTGACCTGACCTGACCGTTGGATGGCTTGGATGACTTCAACATGGTCTCCTGGTATACTTCACGGCCTTCGTTTTCTTCGACTGCTTTGCTATATGTCTTTGGTAATACGCATACTGGCCCTGCCTGCCCGTCTGCCTACCTGCCTGATCTGGCTTGCTTCGACGGATGATCTGGAATCTTTAATGACCGGATCGGTTTTCACAACTGGGTTGTTTGCGGGTTGCTTTACTTTTAATTGGTCGCTGCTAGACAAGAGAATCTGATTCAATCCTAAAGCCATGGCTGCATGGTATTTTACTATCCTGATTTGAGTTCTGAACGAAGGTAAAAATGAGGGTAACATGGCCGGGTAGATACATATTCTACGTTCTGCCTCGTGTAACCCTATTCAGGGTATATAGCGCTCAAGCCACAAGCACAAAGCATTCAGTTTGGGCAAACGACCTCATCCACCAAGATGCGCCAACCTGCATCAACCCTCCTGCTCTTAGTACAAGCAGCACATACCTCCCTTGTATCAGAACCAACTAATCTACCATCCAACCAGAAAGACACCGTCAACCACACCCTATACACCCACACCCACCCCAACACAAACAGCACTCTCGAATTCATTCACAACTCCGGGATCTGCGAGACTATCCCAGGCGTGGACCAGTATTCGGGGTATTTGTCAGTTGGCAAGGATGGGGGCATGAATATCTGGTTTTGGTATTTCCTTGCTTGCCTGTCCCACTATCGTATCCGGAATTGGATGGATATAGATATCTGACTGGATGGTGATGAAAGGTTATTCGAAGCCCGGAATAACCCAGAAACAGCACCGCTAGTAGCCTGGTTCAACGGCGGCCCTGGGTGTTCGTCGATGGCTGGGCTGTTCCAAGAAAACGGGCCTTGCATGTTTCCTACGACTGACAACCGGACCGACAGCAGCGCGGGCGATGAGCCTATCTCCAACCCGTACAGTTACAACAACTACGCGAACGTGATATATATTGATCAACCCGTCGGGACGGGGTTCTCGTATAGCGACGACGATGGCAGCGAGGGCAGTGAGAGTGCGCAGGTGAACAGCACGACTTCGGCGACGGTGTATGTGTGGGGGTTGTTGCAGGCGCTTTACGGCTTGTTCCCGGGGTTTCGGGGTCGGGAGGTTGGGATATTTACTGAAGTATACATCTTCCCCTCCCCATTTGATTGAGTTGGTAAACTGAAGGTATACAAAGTCCTACGGCGGCCACTACGGCCCGGCATTCGTGTCCTACATCCAGCACCAGAACCGACGCATCCAAGACGGAGCCCTAACCGGACACATCATTCACCTGACCGCGCTCGGCATAAACAACGGCTGGTTCGACGCCTCCATCCAGCAGCGCGCGTACATCGAGTATGCATACGGTAATCCCTACCGGCAGTTAATCACATCCAGTCAGCGGGCCAGTCTCCTGACCGCATACGAAGACCACTGTCGTCCCGCGATTACCAACTGCACGGAGACTAGGGACGATGCGGCATGCAGACGCGCGGAGGATATCTGCTTGCATGCTGTTCAATATCCGATTACCCAGGCTGCGGATTTCGACGCGTATGATCTCCGGCAGCCGGCGGATGACCCGTTGCCGGGAGATAGGTATGCAAGGTATCTCGGGAGAGCGGACGTGGTGAGGCGGATTGGAGCGAGGACGGAGTACAGGGATTGTTCTGGGGATGTGTATGAACGGTTTGAGAGGACTGGGGATAGTGCGTCTCCTTCTTCCCCCCTCCCTCGGCAACCTTTTTTTCTTTTTTTTTTCTGTTCCTTTCAATTACCAACCAGGACCTTACTGACAGATTGGAATGAAGATACACGCTCCACCCTCGCAACACTCACAACGCTTCTGGACACAGGCATCAACATCCTCCTCTGGGCCGGCGACGCAGATTGGATCTGTAACTGGGCCGGCAGCGAAGCCGTCGCCAACGCAGCAATCGCCAGCAGCCACGGCAACAGTACCGGGAACGATACCTTCCGCGAGCAGAAATTCGAATCATACACAGTACGTGGCGTGGAGAAAGGACTGTTCAAGAGAGATGGGAACCTCACTTTGATGAGGGTTTTTGAGGCCGGGCATGAGGTTGGCTTTTATCGTGGGTTAACTAACTATCTTTTGTTCTTAGATTCGAATGCTAATATGTACTGCTGGCAGAACCGGAGATTTCGTTGCAGGTGTTTGAACAGATGCTGAAGGGGAATGTGTATTCTACTTGACTCAGATACATACAAGGCCTTTGCGTCTTTTCTATATTCGGGGTATTTCTGCACGGCCAGTCCCGTGGTTGGACCCACTAACTTTATTTCAGGAACTGGTCTTGGCCAATCATCGGCTGCCTCTTGTATAAATGCTATAGTACCATGCATGTCATATACATAATTACCAATGGAGGTGTTAGAGGTCAGCATTACGCAATACCCGCTGACGCTCCTCACCTCCCTTCTTCCACGCCTGCAACCAAACGCCCACAAATCTCACCACTTCTTGGTGCACATCACTGATAGCCCCCGGCGGCTTCTCGCCCTTGTCCAATTCCTCATCAGAAAGTCCATACTGATCCCAATGATGCACCGCCCCGCGCATCCCATCCCAGACATCTGTCGCCGGGATGTCAACGAGGATAAACGGTTCTTCGTCTGTGGATTCACGTTTGGGAGCGATGTCTGCGTGTGGGGTGGCTGGACGCCATGGATCCGCCAACCCGTCAATGATCGCCACGCGCGGGTACGAGAAATTGTGGCCGCCGTATTTGTTGATAATCGAGACATCCGGGAGCGTGGTGATACCGAAGTCTTTGGGACATGCGGCAGCCGCGTATTTGACGTCGACGAGGCGGGAAATGAGCGCTGGGATATGTGCTGGGACTGACGCGCCTGTCGTAAAGAAACCCCATTCCGTGCAGACTTGGTAGTTCCAGCTGGTTGTCGAGGAGCGGGTGAGGGATTGTGGGGAGTTGTCCTTGTCTTCGGCTTTGTCGGCGGAGGCCTGGGGCAAGGATGTCGCGTTGGAGTATCCCGCATAGTTGAGCACGCCAGTCAAGAGTGTAGTATTTTCCGCATCGTATCCGGCCACCCGGATGAGTTCCTTCACTGAGTCTGCAACCACGTCCGTGTTTGGATACAATACACTCGAACTGGTGATGTTCGCACAGTACTCCTTAAACCCAGGATCGCCTACTTGAGGATCCCAGATACGGTTTTGGAACAAGGACAATGGCGATGAGAGCATGTTCGCGAAATCAGCATTTTTCATCGGCGAATTCACCCCAAACGCTGACTTCAGTTGCTGGCTCAACGTCTCGTTGCTGCCATGACCGATCAGAATCTTATCCACAATGTCGGTGAACGTCTCTGTCGCGAAAATACACTCGGACGGGGCGAACTGCCGAATCGGCTCCATATACTGCCAATAGTCCACAATAGCCTGGGTGACCCCCGACGATGACACTGCACCCCAGTAAACATCCGGGTACAGCTTGCGAAGGAACGACACGAACGCCCCTGCATACGAGCCCCCGTATGCGATCCACGGAACCTGTCCCGCAGTGAGGTTCAAATGCTCCAGCCCGGGAAACTCAACATTCGACGCAAAATACGCGTAATCCGCGAGCGCCTGCTCGGTCGAGAGAAACCGGATACTCTCCGCCGTCAGGTCCCCCACGGGGTAACTCTTCCCGTAGTATCGATGTTCGAGAATGACGCCGAGCCCATGGTACCTCTCCGCTAGTCGCGAGACGATACCTTGCGATAGGAACGGGAATCGCGCGGTGGCGTCCGTTTCGCCCGCTGCGATCACAATCACCGGCCCGCCTTTCTGGTAGTGCTTGGCGTCGAACCAGTAGCGGAGATTGAAGGTATCGTCGCTATGCGGTGCGTAGCGGGTGTCATTGTGGAAATGGTCTACTGGCACTGAGATATTGTGCTCTGCGTAAGACGATGCTGATGGTGTTGGAGGTTCACTGGGTTCATTCAGGAGGTGTCGGAATCCCCGAAATACAGGGCGGTTGGCGGATCTGCTTTCGAGAGCATGTGTAGCAATCAGGAGCGTAAGAAGGAAGAAGACCAACGCTGTAGGCGAGTGCATTATGGCTTCTTCGTCTTCTTCGTAGCGGGGGGTGAAGTTGAATCTCAGTTGATCGATCGATCGCGTGTCAGGGGGTTCTCAGAGCGTCATTACCTATTTGGGAAATGAGTCAGGTGACATATACATTGCAGTTTTGGGTTTGGCGTATTCTGAGGATGCCGGTGCCCTGCTTGTGCCCTGCTTAACGGCCTTGTGGCATAGTGCATGTTGCCATGTAGACCTTGGGCGACGTAAAATGAGACGGATGAATGGTTCAAAGACACTCTTATGCCACGGGCCTGTGACTGGAATGGCCAGGCTTCAGGCCCAAATGTGCCGTTATACTACGGGATGACTTAGGGGACCATTTGAAAAGGCTATGCACTGAATGATATTTGAACGACATGATGGTATCTACAAACTAGCTAACACATATCCATTGAAAAAACAAATCAACGAATGGCCCTATCCGGATTAAGCTGCTACCGCTCGATGCTTCAAGGTAACATTGATATTATCCTGCCGCACAAACCATAGATGGGCAAAGTTCCAACTACTGTTCGGATCAACCAGCTGCATCTAATCACGGGTTGTCAGCAAGGACCATTGCATATATAGAATATCGGAGTTTCCTGGACATACCTCGTACTTAGCGAACAGTGTAGCAATCACCTTGTCGCTCTCCATCTCACTCAGGCTTTTGCCAATACAGGACCGCGACCCTGCTCCGAATGTCAAGATTGCGCGCTGCATACGCGACAATCGGACCTGGAATTGGTCTTCCGTTTCGTTGGGACCCTGTAACCATCGCTCAGGGACAAACCGGTCACTATCGGGACCAAAGGTGTCCCGGTCACGGTTGACGACCCAGGGGTTCATGCCAACGATGGTTCCCTCTGGCACAAACCGGCCATCCGGCAGGTCAAGTCCTCCAGCAGGAACGACCCTCTCAAGGAGCATCCCAACTCCGGGATGGATTCTCTTCGCTTCTCGCGTAACAGCGGTGAAATACGGAAGCTTCTGGAGATCTCTCCATTTTGCAGGCAGGGGTAAATCCGCAGCAGTCAGTTCTGCACTGAGCTTGGCATGCACGGAAGGATTTTTGAGGACGTAGTAGATGGCAGAACACATGGCGGTTGCAGTTGTGTCACTACCCGCTACCACGTTGCCTAAGAGGTATATGTTCACCATGCCATCGTTGATAATATCTGGGAACTTCTTCTGGGCTTGGATTACTTTGTCCATGAAATCGGGTGTCCTAGATGAGTGCGGTTCCTCCGTGACTCGCTTCTGGTAGATGCCTTGGATCAGGTCTACTGCCCATGCAAGCCAGGAGGATCCAAAGGACTCAAACAAGGGGTTCTTGCCCAGCACATAGTCCAGCATTGGGATTTGGCTTATCTGTGGTAACGCATATCCGGTCAGCCTGAGCTTCTCCAAACAGTAGAAGGTGGTTTGAACTTACGCAGGCAAAGTAATCTATGCTCGACTTGGAGTTCTCAATGAGTTTGTTGTGGTCATTACCAGCCTCAAGCATTCCAAGTGTCTCAGAAAATGTCACTTCGCCCATTGCATCCCATGCCGCTAGACAAGTTAGTACATTATTCGGCTGAAACCATCTGACCAGTTCGGGTTCAACTCACCATACAGGACATAATCGGCTATGTCACACTCCGCCCCGGTTTCAACAAATCTCCCATCCAGTTTTTTACACAGGAGGTCAATCGTCTTGTCTATGAGGTGCTCCATCTCCAGCACCTGAGTCATTGAATATAAGGCGCGGACGGGGCGCAATGCCATCGTGTGCCATCTCTCATCTCTCGACGAGAAAAGAGTTGAGACTCGAGCCCCAGCCACCTTTGCATCATTGACGCTGTAGAAATCACTCTAGTCATGTTTTTATTTCCTTCAGCAATCTGTTCTGAAATATAAGAGATGGATTCAAGTTTTCACTAACCTTATTCCATGCCGACTTTGTGGTGTATACTCGATTGATCAGACTCGGATCAGACAGGCTCAGGACATTGGGCCCCAGACGGACCACGCTGCCATGTTTCCTGTGAAGTTTCAGGTGTGTCTCACCATTGTGGCCACGATAGACGTCCCACAGCCGCCAGAAATTCGTGATCCCAGCGAGAAGAGGCCCCGGGAACTCCTTCAGAGGAGAGTTCAAGGCAGACCAGAGGAATAGAGAGACAACGAGATTCAGGGCACTCCAGACAATGTTGCCACTAAGCTCTTTGACAGCTGCCATAGTTGTGATAGTCAAAATCATGTTGAGACTGCGAGACCTGCTCAAGTCTTATCCTTTCACAGATAGAAAAGACGGTGTGAAGCATAGTGAGGCATTCACCACCAGCGGTGGACTCTTATATAGCCATCTGCGCCGTTGCGAGACACAATACAGTTCCATGCAAGATTGAGAACATCCCTGCAATTTGTGTGCGATGTGATCGATCTTGCATGCATAACTCGAAGCGCCGTTGAATATGCCCTAGCGCTACTCTGCAAAATGTCCTACTGTCCTATAATACTCAAGATGTTATAGTTGGCGAGAGCCAGAGCGGCAGGGTTCTCTAACGGCCTCCACTTTCCACGGTTGTTGTATTCGCGAAGAATTCTAATGAGGCATATTATCCGGGTTTATGTCTTCTCCTCCATTGATTGTGCAAGTTCGCTGCTTCGGTTCATCATTGGTTTCAACATCTTCAGGGTTGTTATCTTGATCAACTGTGTGGCAATGACCAATCCGACATGGCGAAAATGTCTAGGGCTATGGTCCGTGTCAAGGAGGCCTCTCCACCGGGGCAATTCTACCATTTGCCATAGTATCTATCAGCTCGGATAGGACTCGAGACCGATAATTAATGTTTCTGTAATGGCGCCTTGTCTGTTTGACCCAGAGACGTCATGTCCTTCTCTAGTCATTAGAGAGAGCGTCTGCATATAGAGAGAGCGTCCGCATTCCTGAAACATTCTAGCATCGCAATCTCTGCCCGAAATGACGCTGAGCACAGACATAGATCGACCTGTAAGCAACGATGGTCACGGCTTCCTTTCTGACCTTGCAGCACGGCCTACCCGAAGAAATCCATACAAACGGAAAAAGCAAAGAGTTCCTGGAAGCTTGGCAGAGGGAATGCTATGGAGGCCGCCAGTAGCGGTGAACTGATATTCTTCACAGATATCGACAAGCCCACCTTCATGCATGACTCCTCTGGATCCATGTGACGGAGATAGCCCAACCAGAGGTCTATTCTGAAGCTCATTCGACCCACAAGTAAGGCTGTTTCTGATCAAAATACCGATTCGCTAGCCCCGGAGAACGCGGCACAAGTTGTTGACGACCTATACCGTGAGGCCGTAGAAGAAGGCACACGGGGAGCAAGTCCCAAACGAGGCGACATGAAAAGCGCTGCCTGTCATGAAACAAACGGGACAAGGCAAGCCCGACTTTCTCATGGGCCGCTCGCCACCTCCAACCAGGTCGTTGGAGGAAATCACCCAACGTCGTGTGGGATGTTGGCCCCTCAGCAACGAAATCCAAACGGGCCTCTGATGTCCGTTTCTGGCCCAACGAATTTCAGAGCGACGTCAAAGTTGCCCTGACACTGGGTGTGGGCGTGTTGATTGGCAAGCGCAAAAGACCATATTCGACAAATGGGAGGTCTGAAGGACACGCGCACTGCATGCAATACATCACTATCACCAAAGAACAGAAGAATAAGCAAAAGGGACATCTTTGAGAGGCCGGGGGGGTTCTTGGTAGTGGAGGTCTTCTAAAGTTATTTCTCCGGCCGGCTACGGTTCCAAGGGAGCAAGACATTCCGAGGTTGAATCGGCGATGTTGGAGTTCTTCGGGGAGATTTGGCAGGGATACGAGTTCTAATACGACCGAAGAAAACTCATTCATCATTGCCCCTGTCGTGTCAGGTGGAGTAATAACATGTAGGAACGCGGCAATCGAAAATGATGTCTTCAGACCGTTGATAATCAATGCATTGGGCACTCAGGGGGGGTATCATTGGTGGATGCCTTAATCGCTTCACTTGTTTTAATATGACAATCTAATACATAAGCCAATCACAATCATCCGACGGCTATATCGCAATGCAAAAAATCAAGAAAGCCGGGGCTGTGATTCGGGATACGATTGCCTAACTGTTAGTCGCAAACCGCCGAAGTGACGATGTGTGACAATGGCCGCCGCAGGATGTGGACCTCATATGACCTCAAGGCTTCATTTATCTCGATATTGGATCTGGAAAAATAATATCTGCGGCATATCCAATCAAACAGCAGAGATGCCCCGTGCAAACCGGTATACCTCTGGTAATAGGCGTGCACATGATTACAACCCCCGCTTGCTCGCGATTCTCACATCAGACACCCCTCTTTGATACTGGAGTGCAAATCGCTCATTCCGACCTTGATACGTCGCGGGGTCCCTGCGCGGCGTCGCTGTTGCTGCTGAGACGGCTGTTGTGGTTTGTCCTTGTTCGTAGCGCTCTCTGGGGTGGGCGGATTGGCCCGAGCACCGCTCATCGCAGGGCTCAGAACCCCGCTCGCAGCAGCAGCAGAGTCGGCCGTGCGCTCAAGAGCAAATACCTCGACCATCCACTCATACCATACCTTCCGGTTATCTGTCTGACGGTACATCGTCACGACGATTTCGCCATCCTCGGGTACCCCGAGGGGAGTCTAGTTGGAGAGCAGACCGTTAGCGATATGCATATGCTCCTAACCGGAGAAAAAAATTACTCACCTTGAGAGGGAAATAAATCGGGAACCAGCTGATCATATTAGCACTCTTACTGTCCATCGTCACGGGGTTGGTCGATAGTTCAATATCGCGGTAAAGCACAGTCTCGAAATACCCGGCCAGGCCGTGGCAAACACCCCGATTTTGCGTGGGGTATGCCAGACGCGTCCGGCGCACGTTGTGTGCATTGGATATAGTAGATGTTGACGGCGCTTGAGGCGGAATATGTCTATTGGGATGTGAAAAAGACCACGCGGTCTGCACAAATGGGGTCGCAAATTCTGGCCCAGGGGTCGTGGATATCGAAGAGCGAGTGTGATTGTGGGCGCTATTGCCGTTGCTGCTATTCAGGACACTGGTGGCCGGCGGATGGTTGGTTGACAAGAAGTCGACCGCATGTAGCATAACCACGTAAGGAGTTTCAGGAGCAGCGGGGTTGGTGGCGGACTGGCTTGTAATATCTGCATGGAGCTTGGGTGCTGAGATCGGGGTCAAATGCGCGGTGTACGACTCTGGTATGGAAATACCATGGACGGGATTAATCAAATGAGTGATGCCATCCAAGCACTCTGGAGACAGTTCGTTGTCGGCGAAAGAACCTAAAAGCTCGGAGATCACTATGTCGATATGGGAATTGACGTATTCTGGCATAGGTGGAGTCTCCGGGATTGGAGCAAGATCAGTCCTTTCGGAACCTCCGCTGTAAAGCAGCGATGAGTCCTGAATGCCAAGCGACTGCCCAACTGGTGCAGGCGGCGATACGGGAATCTTCTTCTCTACTTGGGGCCCCTTCCAGCTTCGCATGTCCGACTGAACGAGGGTTACTGCGCCACCCCATGTGGTTTCGTTGTGGCGCTGGAGAAGCACGAACGCGTTGGGGTTCTTTTCCACAGCCCACATATCGATAGCAACTCCTGTTTCAGCGCTGGCTCGAAGAGCCCGAGTCACCAAGGGACCTCTACCAGCACCTACAACCGTAACCACGACTCGGCCGTCTGGATTGGACGTAGGTTTCTTTTGGTCTGCCCAATCGCTCAAAGCCTTTGCAATAGCACGCTCATACCAATCGTACTTGATGGGGTCCTTCTCAAACACTTCATAGGTGATGCTTTCCAAATTGACCGTTAGCGGTTGTAAAGGAGCCTGCAGGTAATCCTGATACCCGACGCCAAACCTCTCGATAGCACTACGCGATGGCTGCTTCTGCTGAAGGTTCCTCATGTAGGATAGTTGTGGAGTTGGGTCTTGGTGTTTCTTGCCGGAGAGCGAAGCCTGCCCAAGGCTAGGAAAGTCCGACGTAGAGACGTTGAGATGGTTAGACTCGTCATTGCCCTCGATGCCCGGAATAGGGCCAACATCGCAAAGCAAAATCCACGGGGCTTGACGGAGACGCATGAAACGGGATATTAAAGACTGGTGCGCCTTAGACAAAACTGGATACCCCTTCTGGTTCTTGATAAAAGTGTTGGTATCAAACGTAAGAATGTGTACGGGCTCAGAGTGCCACCGAGACTGGACGGACATAGGAGGGAGATGCTTTGGTAAGGAAAGAGCTGTTTTCGTATCTTAGCCATAGTTGCTGGAGGGTGGGGACCCGTAACAGTTTAATGTAGGAAACATGATACTTATTCTTACCTACGAACAGTCGCGCATGGTATTTACAAATTCTCCTGATGATATCCCACGCTTCCCAAGTCCCAAAAGGGTCAACCTTGGACTTGGCATCCTCTTCTGTGCCTTCGAAGAACTCCGCACGAGCGAGAGGAGCGAGATCGCCAATTTGGTCCACTTCAAGGTCGGAGCTATCGACAGTCCTCAGCCAGATATGAAACTGAATATAAGGACCAGTGTCCAATGCGTCCTGTATCGCTCTAGCATAATAGGGAATTCCTTCAGACTGCATACTCCCGTGGTGCAATTTGGGTCCCGATACCAGCAAGTAGCCAATGCCACAAAAAGCGGCATAAGCAACCTCTAGCATGAGTACTTGGCGGGATATATCTGCAATCAACGGGTCTGGGGAGCACAGATCAATCCAGGGACTGATGACGCCCACTACCTGGCTCATAGCCTCATTGGGGCTCAAGTGGCTATCAGCTGGCTCAAGTGGTGGGATTACAAGAGGTCTAGTGTTCTGAGTTGTCGCCCTAGTGCCATGGCTGTCGATCAACGCGGGTTGCAAGTTGGATAGATGAGACGAGAGAAGGGACAAGACCCGCGAATGAAAGCGAGAGGTAGTTATCGGCGTGGTAAGCATATCATACTGTCCGATCCGGTTGTCAGAATCTCAATTGACACCCTCATGTCACGACAGGCACAACCTTACTTTACTCTCATGGGTCTTGCGCACCGCGTCTGGCGAAACTGGCCACGAACGATTGCTCTCATGCTGACCAATGCAAAAGCTAGGAAACACATCGTCCATGCTGAACGAGTCCATGCTATTATTGCTGCCGTAGACACTTCAAGGGCTGTCAATTTTTCCTCGAAGACCGTTAGCTGACAAGAATGGTGGTTGTCAGTATTCAAGAGGCCAAGAGACTTCGGTCAATGAAAAAAGCAGCCAAGGCACCACGTGCCCAAACGTCTCTGAAGGATCCTGAGGCCTGTCAAAAGGGAGATTAGGGAGGATAACTCTCCCTCGTTGCTCTTGTTCTGCTCCCTCTCTTCTCCCTGTCTTTTCGTGGGGAGCCTGGCAGAATAGCCTGGGCGGTGAGTGGTCTCCGATAGGAAAGTCAGCCGCATCGCCACAGTTGCCCTTACTGGAACATCAGCCGCAGTCTTTCTAGGCTGACGTACTGTGAAAGTTCAGTATACCGATCTTATTCTAGTTTATGCGCTCAGTATCAGACTCGCTGGCCAGTGATAATACACAGGGATGTCAACAATTAGCTTCAATAGAGCATGACTGCATAAGGCCGTGAGTCAGTGACATTTGCCCTTGCTGCCCTTTTGTTGTCCATTCTAGTTTAGTCTAGTCTAAGAGGAGCGCAATCCACTGTCCCTGCAAGGATATCCAAAGTAACATCCGTTTTTGGACCTGAGCAAGCTGCCCTTGGCCACCCACTGCCAAGAACACATTGAGCCCCTTATTAGAACTTACTGCTGGCGTGCATATTCTAGAGACCAAGCATTCACAATATTATTCATGCGTTCATATCATTGGTTGCTCTTTAGAAAGTGCCATAGGTTCTAGTCTCGTACAGATTGGGTAATCAGCTCCTTTGAGCTTCCCCGGGAAGCGGCCGTTTCGACTAGCTTTATTAGTTAGCTATCAATCTGTACTTATTGACACCTGAATAATAAGGCATAAAATTTTATAAAGCGCAATCGGTCACATCTGTGGAAGCGCTGGTTGAATAAGAAAAGCGATAGACGGTTAGATATATATCAGAATATGGTAATTAGTCCCATACTGAAGGATCCGTCAACACTGTTATTGCGGATTGTTGTGGTGTAGCTCATATAGCCCTAAGCCTGACACAGGTTGAAGTTTGACGAGAGGCGTAGGTGGGAAGCGGTCAGCTTCTGAGTGTGAGAACTTGGCGTACGTTACAATCTTATACGTTGCATCGTCGTCCTATGTTTTAGTAAACATATAACCAATCCTGATGGATTTGGCCAAACACCTATAGTGCTCCTAAATCGTCGTTTAGCAGGGAAGTCAAGATCATCACGTTTTGACCCTCATTTATCCGCTCGGGCTTGATAGCTTCCTCCAAACTTGGAATCAAAGCAAATTTCGTAGTCCATGGGTTACTTGTTCTCTTGATCTAAAATTTTGTATCAGGGAATTTGAAAGACTTTAGAAGAAATACTGTACTGACCTCTTCATTGTTGTGCCAGGAACCGACTGCGAACGGCATTATGCGTGATATGTACACAGCCACCATGATGAATATGGTTATTCAACATCGGCAAACCAGAAATGCACTAGACACAGTGTCCCGGTACGAAGGATATAAGTATAAAGGACTTTTCGTATGGCTGTTGTTGTTTGCTGTCACTGTCCTATCCTCGGCCAATCCCATGAAAAGAGGAAGCTGAATAGCCAAGACTCTGAAGGGGAGTTTAGGGCATGCTCGCTAATGATTTAACAGCAGCAGCCCTGTTGCGAGCGTCCTGACAATATCCTGAGGCGTCCAATCTTTTATGCCTAGAAGTACTATGACCGTCAAATGGAAAGTCTCCAAATTAAAGCGTTGATTGTTGGCGACTGATAATCACGTGACACCGTTAAAAGCGGCGCCCCATCGGAAGAAATTATTCGGAGACTCGCAGACTTCTACAACTGCTCCTCTCCCGGCGCAAACGCAGTCCTCGTCCTCCGGCGCGGCAATTTCTCTTTCCTTTTCTTTTTGCTGCTTTTCCTTTCTCCCCATTTTTGCCATGACCGATCGTCGCCCTGATTCGGGAGAGGGTTCGCGAGCTAAGCGTCAAAAGATGGACAAGACGGGCACAGATCCCAAGGACAATCCGTACCTGGCTCACATGTACGCTGATGAGACCTCCAACAACGACTCTCACTCATGGAAAGATGGCATGGCAGAAAAGAACCCCGCCTTTGCCAAGTTGAAGAGACATCGCACAACGGCAAAGTTGGCAAAAGAAGTCGAGGATAGCGAGATCAACCCGCTCAACGGCCAGCCGTTCTCGACCAAGTATCTCTCGATCCTCCATGCTCGTCGCGATCTCCCGGTCCATGCTCAGAGGTAAGTCTACAATGCTTTCGTGTCCCAAGGTAGGACAACTTCGAGTTGCTGACCTGTCTAAAAGAGATGAATTTTTGCAGCTTTACCAACAATCCCAAATCCTGGTCTTCGTCGGTGAAACGGGTTCCGGAAAGACGACCCAGATCCCTCAGTTCGTGCTGTTCGATGATCTCCCTCATACCCAACGGAAGCAAATCGCTTGTACCCAGCCGCGTCGTGTGGCCGCCATGTCGGTTGCCCAGCGTGTGGCTGCGGAGATGGATGTGAAGCTCGGAGAGGAAGTGGGTTACAGCATTCGTTTCGAAGACATGACGGGCCCCCGGACGCTTCTCAAGTACATGACGGACGGTATGCTTCTGAGAGAGGCCATGAACGACAACACACTCTCGCGGTACAGCACGATCATGCTGGATGAAGCTCACGAAAGAACCATGGCCACCGATATATTGATGGGTCTTTTGAAGGAGGTTGTCCAGCGTCGCCCAGATCTGAAGATCATTATCATGTCTGCCACATTGGATGCACAAAAGTTCCAACGGTACTTCAACGATGCTCCGCTGCTTGCTGTGCCCGGTCGAACCCATCCCGTCGAGGTTTTCTACACTCCAGAGCCCGAGCAGGACTACGTCGAAGCTGCCATTCGCACGGTTTTGCAGATCCACGCCACCGAAGACGATGGAGATATCCTACTGTTCTTGACGGGGGAGGAAGAGATTGAGGACTCATGTCGTAAGATATCGCTGGAGGCAGATGAAATGGTACGGGAAGCCGACGCTGGCCCGTTGAAGGTCTACGCCTTGTACGGTAGTCTTCCTCCGCACATGCAACAACGCATCTTCGAGCCGGCACCTGCACCACGACGCCCCGGTGGCCGTCCCGGCCGAAAGGTTATTATATCGACCAACATTGCTGAAACCTCCCTGACCATTGACGGTATCGTGTACGTGGTCGATCCCGGTTTCTCGAAACAGAAGATCTATAATCCTCGTATCCGTGTCGAGTCGCTCCTTGTTTCGCCCATTTCCAAGGCTTCCGCGCAGCAGAGAGCTGGTCGTGCCGGCCGTACACGTCCCGGAAAATGCTTCCGTCTTTACACTGAGGGTGCGTTTAAGAAGGAGCTGATCGACCAGACCTATCCCGAGATTCTCCGGTCCAACCTTTCGTCCACGGTGCTGGAGCTGAAGAAGCTGGGCATTGATGACCTGGTTCACTTCGATCTCATGGACCCTCCTGCTCCGGAGACTCTGATGAGAGCCTTGGAGGAACTCAACTACTTGGCTTGTCTTGACGACGACGGCAACCTGACTCAATTGGGCCGTCTCGCATCAGAGTTCCCTCTGGATCCTGCCCTGGCCGTCATGTTGATTAGCTCCCCGGAGTTTTACTGCTCGAACGAGATTCTCTCTATCACTGCCCTTTTATCAGTACCGCAAGTCTTCGTGAGACCCGCATCTCAACGGAAGCGCGCAGATGAGATGAAGAACCTCTTCGCCCACCCTGACGGTGACCACTTGACCCTTCTTAACGTTTACCACGCATTCAAGGGCGCCGACGCTCAGGAGAATCCCAAGCAGTGGTGCCACGACCATTTTCTCTCCCTTCGATCTCTCCAGTCGGCTGACAACGTCCGCATGCAACTCCTTCGGATCATGGAACGCGAGGAACTGGAAATGATCTCGACACCCTTCGAAGACAAGCGCTACTACGAGAATATTCGCCGCGCATTGTGCGCCGGGTTCTTTATGCAGATCGCCAAGAAGGAAACCCAGGGCAAGAGCCAGTACGTGACGATCAAGGATAACCAGAACGTTCTCCTGCACCCTTCAACTGTCCTGAGTTTCGACGCGGAATGGGTGTTGTACAATGAATTTGTCCTTACAACCAAAAACTACATCCGGACGGTCACGGCAGTCAAGCCCGAGTGGCTCCTGGTACGTTCTCTCTTAATAATGATCCTTGTCTTACTACTTGCTTCACTTTTGCTAACGAGCTTTTCTTAGGATATTGCGCCTACTTACTATGACGTTGAATCGTTCCCCAAGGGCGACGTTCGTTCCGCGCTGCTCCGTGCCCGCGAACGACTCGCTCGGAAAGAAAAGATGCGGGCCGACCCTGGCAAGAGACGGTAATTGCTCTTGAGGCTTTCAATAAAACGATAGATTTTCCTTTCTGCGCCGTCTGTACGTTGATGTTGTTTTTATTTCTGCCAGTGGCCCTGTCTGGGCAAGTATCTCTTTCTATTGGTCTGGCGTTATATTGGACCGAATACTTTAAAGATTATATGATTCCTCTTCTTCACATATGTACTTAGACTATTGGTATTTGGACCATATGATAAAACTATGTCGACATTCACCATGGCTACGTTCACACCACTATAGTTGCTCTATATCGTTCTCGTCATATAAAGTCGGGGTCGAATCTAATCGGTGTTCATCGTATATAATCTTTCTGGGATTGTACATTGTACATTGTACATTGCCAGGCTTCACATAATATACAGATCGTACAGGTATCAAAATGCAAAACATAAAACACGCGGAATAGCAAAGGGAAAGAAGAAATAACCCATGTGTTTCAAGATAATCATCGATCATGCAGTGTGGACGACGATTTGTGGCCTAAATTTGCAACCTCCTTGGGTGAATTCCAGAGCTTTTAGGACCGGTACTTAGGTCCTCCTCTATTGAACATGAACCTGACCTTTGGCGCATTAAGCTCCTGGGGTTCTGGCTCGAAGTCTGATTTTGTATTTGGTTTTCCACGGCATGCATCAGGGCGTCCGAACTGAGTGTATTCCTCTTTCCTTTCGGCGCCTTCAATCCTGGCGATGACCGCACGATTCTGCTTCTCCATACCCTCAGCGAACGCTTCTCTTTCCGCTGCAAGCTCATTGCGTAAGTCTTCGATTTCGCCCCGCAACGATTGTATCTCCTTGTCCTGTGCGTTCGAGATTCCGATGTGGGCTTGATACGACTCCTTAGCGATCTTCGATATTTTCCTCAAATCGCGGACTTCCGTTTGTAAAGCGGTTACTGCCTGCCTTTGATCAAGTGTATCTGCTAACTGCGATTTATATGAGCCCAGCGTTTGGCTCAAGGTTTCTTGCAGCTTCCCAATGTCGCGCTTCAGTACAACAATCTCTTGACTTTGCTTTTCGAGCAATGTGGTTACCCAGCCTAAGTCAACGTTGTCAGCTAATCGGGAAGAATCCTGTTGCTTCTCAGCCGGCCCAGGAATCGCTTCAGCTTCCGTGCCTGGCTCTGCACCACCAGAATCGGATTGCTTCTTTTCTGACCGCTTTTCGGAGAGCACAGCCGATAGAATCGACCCCGAGAATAATTCTTGCCTTTTCTGTCGCATCCAAGCAGAATTGTCCGCTTCAGACAGATGTGCAAGGTCCATGAGGATCTTCCCGGTCATATCTGCAAATGAAAAGCATTTATCCCCCAAAGGCCTGCCTCGGAGCCAATCTTTTGATGAATTTGCTGCCTCCTGCCATCGTTCGGAAAGAGGATCTGCCGAAATATGCATGTCCCATTGCTTCTGTCCAATGGTGGGTTCGAATCCACTATCCATGGCCGCCATAATGATAGCTTCAGCGACAGTAGGCTGTTCGCAAGCATCGCACACATGTACCATGAAGAAGATCAGTCTTTCAGCCAGTGACTCAATGTGAGCGCTTGTCGATCCCAAAAAAGCAACGGCACGCTTTAATGTGCTCAGCCCGTTCCACCAGTCTTTTCGAATAGCGTAGAACCTCAGAAAAGCGAAAAGGGTGTTGTAATCATCCATGTATCCGGTAGCCCGCGCGGCCTGGAAGAAAGCATCGGCTCTCTCTGGCTGGTTAAAGCGCAAAGTCGCCGTTATCAGAGCACCGTAGAGGACAGGGTTTGAGCTATCCAGTGGTGGAACGGTTAGGTCTATCCCATTAATGACCTTTTGCCTGAAGAGGGGCATTTTCCCCAGGTTAACTGGGTAACCCTCTCCTCTGAGCATTCTTAGGAATAAATCGAAGGTCTTCAGATCCTTCTTTTTGCGGAAGAAATTCAGTATCGATATGATTAATGGCGAAGTAAGTTGAAACCCATGAGGGAGTAGTGTTTCCAATAGCAAATCTCCCAAGTCATTCTGGCGAGTTTGCGTGAACGCTAGCAGCATTATCTTGAATGCCAACGGTCGGTCCGGATCTGTTGAGCGCGACAGGTTGCTTGCTAGCCGGAGCAGAAGTTCTTGGAGAGGCATTCGGCCTGTGAGATACAGATTGGTGTCTCGTTCGACTTCTGAATCAAGTTTAAGTTTCTCCTGTCGTACAGCATAGTATTGACGGCCACGAAGATCATGGATCACGTCGTCGATATTCTCTCTTTCATTTTCTGAAATGTGACGGATTCTGAGCCTCAGCCTGTTTAACTCCCCCAAAAGGCGCGATACATTCAATCGAGGCGCCTCGAAGTCTGAGGTATAGTTCACCGGCAGGCCGCTATAATTGTGCGCAATCGAAGGACGGAGTAGGAAACGAATCGCGAGTTGCTTCAGTGCGAGTAATCGAATGGCCTTTTGCTGCAGCAAGGGCCCTGAAAGCCACTTCGGGGGTTTCTTCGGCTCGTGTGATTTCGGTAAACCTTCCAATTCATCATCAGTCTCCGCCATGACCCTTCGGATGTACCCCATATCATCATCTTCCGTATTGTCTGTGGCGGGCATGGCATCCTCGAGGTCTTCTGCGATCCCATCCGCCGGTGGGACGGCCGTGCTGTATGATCGGGACTGACCCGTCGTTCCATTGGCGACGCTCCTCCTCCCCCCCCTCCTCCCCTGCGATTCAAGGTTAGCTAGAAGCCGTTGTTCCTCGTCCACCAACACATTGACATCCTCCTTCACGGCGGCTATCCTCTGTTCCCATTCCACCCGGCGTTTGTCTTTGGCCTGCGCATCGGCCAGAGCGGCAGTAGCAAAGATACTCGAATAAAGTGCCGTAACCGAATTGCCAATTCGAAGTCGCCGCTTGCTCGCTGCCGTTGCCCCTCGCGAAGTTACCCCAGCTGCACCGGTGTTAAAACAAGAGACGCAACGGCAGGTGGACTGTGCCGAAGCTGTGCGGGACCAGAGTCTTTGCATTATCCCAACATTTCCGCTTAGGAACGACACGAAAATCTATCAGCAAAAAAGAAGGAAGAGGGATTGAGCCAATACAGGACCCAATCGCCTCTCAAAGAAAAGGGAAAGCGACGGTAGCAGCAATGGACGTGGACAGGGAAGTGTGTGGGCAGTTTGTCCGAAGCGGGAATTTTGGGAAACGGCCGGAGATCGGATGCAAACAGTACAAACACCCCCCGAAAAGGACAGACTTGATGAGTACGGGACCAGGAGAACTATTGACTACATTCCATTCAGTCTTTGTTATTCTTTGCATTGTTGCCATTTAACGGTGTCTTCCGTGTCGCGAATCCTTCATTTAACTGTAGTCCAACGAATTCCACTTGAAACGGTGCGCAAAAGATGTTGTTCAGATCTGTTGGTCTCGCCATGGCAATGCTCGCCTTGAGCAGCGGGTTTGCCAATGCCCATGGCTCGCATTCAAACGAAAGTCCATCTTCAGACTGGGCGACTCGTCATATGCAAGGTGGGTTGAGTTGTGCTCGTTCCACGATGCACGGTGCACGGCGAGTACATGCTGACCACCTACTTGTATAGAGGAACACCATATCGATTCTTTCGACGCCGGTTCCTTCTTTGCGCTTCACGACTACGATTCCTCTGGGGTTTGGACGGCCGATGAAGTCCGGAAGACATATGGCCTTGACGATCCTTCAAACGCAGGCGTGGCCGAGGATCAAAGACAACAAGCGGTTCGGGAGGTATTTGCTCTCTTTGACCCCGGGAAAACAGGCGTGATCACTCGCGACGACTGGATGCGTTTCATCTCAGCGGGAACACGGTTACCGGACCTTGGATTTGGGCCTGGCCACCATGGGGATATTGAATATGAATACGAAATCCACCACTTCGAGCAATTCCACGGGGAGGATGCGACGGAAGAAGAACTAACGCATCCTGAAGATATCGAGCACTTCAAGCTGCATGACCAGGAAGAGGATGCTGCGGAACGATTAGAGAAGCTTGAAAGGACACCGATTGTCGAAGCGAACATTCCGCAGAAGTTCCTCCGGCAGGCTTGAGAGTGTGCAGGCTGCTTTTTCCATCCTTCATGTACATGTGTTTTCATAAGCGAGTTTAACTTTGCACTTTTAGACACTACCACCTTATAAGGTACTCGAGCTATACTCAGTAACGTCACCATGGCAGGATAGACCTACTCTGCTTTCATATTGTTGTTTGGGCATAATCATGTCAAGCTCTAATTATACAAGTGTATCATCATCCATGATAGACTAGAGGCAATCATTTCCGAGCAAAGTGTTCAAGATAACATCCTCAATATTACCGGCATTATTGACTCCCAGCACCACGCTCGCGAGCTAGTAATTGAATATCGAACACGCAATGCATAACCCCTGGCGCATACGTCTTGACCCGCTCAACATGCCGACACTCAACGGTCAGTCCTTCCACTGAGCCCAAGACGAGAGAATTTTGATCCCATAGCAGCCCAATCCCGGCGCAAATCTCGTCTCTCTTCTGATCAATCTCACGAATGTCCACGTTCTCGTGAACATGCACCCAACCTCCCTGGTTTATGTCAACTATCCGGGTAGCATTATCCCAAGCAGCCCGAGATGAAGGAAGCAATCCCAGATTGACGTGTCTGATGCTATTCCAGATCTTCTGAGGCTGCATTAGGTTTCTCATTTCGTCCAAAGTGCCGGCCGCAAATCGATTATCTCCGTGGAATATCACCACTCGGACCGTATCGTCGAGACCGGAGGCCAGTCGCGAGATGGATTCATCCATTGTGCCATCATCATGCACTCTAACTACTTTGCAGCCCCATCCATTTTCAGCACACCCTCGTCGTAGACCCTCAATGGACCAGCCATTAATTTCCCATCCCCAAACCCTCTTAACTCCCCTCTTCAGATATGAGAAAACGAAATACCCGATCCCAGCATACATATCGACGACGGCGACATCTTCAACATTTTCACCCTGCAGCGAAGCCTCATCGAGGCCTTCAAACACATTCCCGTACCCCAATATCCTTGCTTTTTCAGTGACGTTCCCCCGCGAGAACATTGTATACAGCGGCGCCCAGATCTGCACAATGCCATGGTTCTGTACCGTACTCACCCATAAGGCCTGTTGCAGGTCCATTTCAGACGGCTGTCCTTCCACGTTCTTCTTCTCTCTATCTGCATTGTCCTGTGCAGATGGTGATGGCCCAAAATCCCCATGCAGCGGAACCAGCCCCGTCGGGCTCCGGATCCTATTCTCCTGGCCCCCTGGATGTGTCGATGCAATAGGTGCGTTTATCGCGACATGCGTAACTCCATATCGCTGGAACGCATCAATTATGCATGCGTATAGGGCTTGGCGTTGGTGGTCGTCCAGGGCTGTGTAGAGTGCGCCCCAGGCTGGAGAGATGCTGAGAGCGTTTGTGGGAAGCAAGAGGAGTGGCGGATAGATGGTATATCGTTTTGGGAGTGTAGCTGTAAGTGTATCTAGTGATAGACCGTATTCTGAAAGTTGAGATGGCGGTAGGTGGGTGGTTATGAAATCTTTGATGCCCTTTTGGAGGGGGTGGGTGCTTTTCGGGGGGCGTTTTGCTTGGTCTTTCTTGGGTTTTCTGTTTTCTCTATCATCAAGCCGCTTGTCCATTTTTTATTCGAACCCTTTGCTATTCATTCTGTGTTTCTGTGTTGAGAGCAGAGGCTGTAGATCGACTTGCGCCGTTTATGTTTTCTCGTCTCCCCGCCACGTGACCCGCCAATCGTCTCTTGCGATGGTTAATTGACAAACAGAGACTTTGGTAATCGGCGCCAGAATGAGAAATATTATTTGATTCTCCATGGGCGTTACATGTCGCAATTGCGGCAAGTAGTTTGGTGCGGATTACGCGGGTAAATATGTTCATGGCCTTCGTTGTCCGGGGATGTATTCAACGAAACGACTGACCGAGGGCTATCACAGCAACTCTAAATCATGCCATTCGTATGAATGGAAGTGCATCTTAACAGAGTAGAATCATAGAAAATATAGAAAAGCCTGCCAAAACCGAGCAGAAAGTAACGCTCGAACAAAAAGGACAAAGGTATATAAGAATCAAGCAAAATAAACGCTAATGCTAAACGAGTGTTCCATCAACGCTCCTCTGTGGTGCATACTGGCATGCAACCCCAGCTCAATAGTCCATGACAGAATATCCAAGTCTGTCATTCGAATCGAGTACCCTATAAGTATAATCAGCAATGCGACTGGCCAGGGTTAACGCAAAACTTACGAGTATTGCTTCGTCAAAGTTCCCTCTCCCCCCTTCGATAAATCGATATTGAAGACATAGAAATTGCCATCACTGGTTACTACCATCACCTGCGGCGTATTACTACTCATCGCAACCACACTTTTGAGCGGACCGGAGTTGGCTGCGCTTCCAGGGCTCTGATTGGGCCTCGGTATCTTGATCCATGCAAAGTCTCGTGCGGGTTCCCACATTTCACTAACGCCTTTCGGGAGATATCCCCCAACCTTCGCCGCGACTGTACTCCCGACGCTCTGTGATGTCCTTCGAAGCATCCCTATTAATGTCCCGTTATGTTTCCTGGAAGTGAAATCTGAAGGTCCGTCTCTTTCTTCACTCGTATCTTCGAAGTCTGGAAATTCAGTGGTAGAACTTTGGCTGAGGGATCTCCCGCGGCCTATGGGTGACGTTGGTAACGATGAGTCTTCCGGGGGGATCCCTTGTTGGCTCAATTTGAAAAGATGGATGGTTTCCGTCGAAGAGGAGACACAAAGTAGAGTGGACATGGTATTGAAGGACATGCTGTAGATCCTAGACGGCATCGAGCCTCGTCGAAATTGGTAGAGCTTCTGACCATCGGGCACTGAAAAGACACGGATAATTGTTCCTTTGTCCGAGGCCGTTGCGAGGAGTGTTCCATCATTGTTGAGTGTAATACATGCTAACGGTGATCGGTGCGCCTCAACGACGTTGATAGCTTCTAGTTTCAAGGTATCAAAGATCAAGACCTCGCCAGTAGTTGGAGAGACATGTGTGGTTCCAGGTGGTGCGTGAGCTGGAGGCTGGAATGTTGATGGGGGGGCTTTCTGCGGAAGGGGGTAAGCCAGATAGCAATTGTCCGACGATGGCGACAAGGCGCAAATAGCTGTTTGAGTGTTAGGGACCGACTCTCACTCCCGTCCATGAGGGGAGTTCCGGAGTTCTTACCGTTTGGATTCGGGGAGGTCGCAATGGTGTTCAATAGTTTCATAGTCTGGATATCATAGAGATAGATCTGATCTTCTAGCACGATGACCAACCGTTTGCGATTCAATTTGACCGCCAGCACGGTAGTCGGGAATGTCAATTCACATATTGTAGATTGACGCTATAAATTAATAGAAGGAAAAGTGTTAACAGGGTTCCTGGGCAGGGGGACAGTCCTCCAAGGGCTTTCTTATTTTCTTCCTTTCACCCTTCCATAGAAGGATCAAAGTAGATCCAACAAGACATCCATGGGAAATCTACCAACCTTGGTATTAGTGATCTGAAGACGACGAGGCGACAATATTAGCGCAACCAGCGATGTCGAAAAAAGCATTTCGATAATCGCAATATTCCCTTCTTTCGTTTCATAGCTTTTGGCGAAGGGATCCGTCGTGAATATCCGAAATCCTTTGGATGTTGCTAATCGCTGTCTGTCAAGCGACGGCCTCAGACTAAAAAGATTGACTGGGTTTCTTACCGACAGCCAGGTAGCTGTAGTCCTGGTTAAACGTTACAAAATTCATATCCATCTTGACGGTATGGCCGAGACAGGGAACAAAGGGGAAAAAAAAAGAAAAGGAGGCAAGCAGTCTTCGGTGAAGAACGCGCTCAGCAGCAACCGCAACCTTGTCTGGACTCCACTGCGTATACAATATGAAGCAATTCGGCGATTTGTATGGAATCCCGGGGATCCAACCAGATACCAGGGCGATAAACGGGGATGTCGGTGACAAATGATGGGAGTTCAGCACGGCGCGTCTATCAACGAGGCCTATCGCACCGCAAACCAGGGTCTTTCCTTGTATTTCCTTTCGTTCCCGAAAAGTTCCGCGCTCTCCGTGCCTGACAGCAGTGAGCAACCGGCGATATGATGTCTGTTCGTCGGAGGGTCCGGGGAGATGATCGCTAAACCGCAGTTCCTCTCCTCGCCGCTCGTTTGTCTTAAGCGCGCCAAGCGAGGCGCCGCGCTCGGGCCACATCTTGATTTCCGCCGCAATCTCTGCCCGCAGTGCTCAATTTCTTACGTGAGGTGAACAGCATCTTGTTCTGGGAACGCGCGTTCAGTCATGGCCCCCGAAAAACAACAGGCTGTGGCTGGTCACGGCTCTAAGGCTGAGAGGGAGGCGGATTTGGTGATGGGGGTAGGTCAGCCCAGATGCGGCGAACAGAAAGTACGGACTACTAATGATATACGGTGATTAATGTTATAGACAAATAATAGCAGCATCGTGTCCAAACGAAGCGTCGAGATGCTCTATTACCCCCAGCCTCATTTCTTTCGCTATTTCGTCAAGAAACCCCAGCGCCGGTCACCACTGATCAACCGCGGATATTGGCTGCGCATGTATGCCATGATGGAGTCCGTGCGGCGCTTCATGAGGGAGCCAACAGATAAGCCCAAATTCGTCCTGAATCTCGGTTGTGGATTGTGAGTCGTAGGAAAACAAGAAACAAGATTCTGAAGAAAGTTGAAAATGGAAAGGTTAAGGTCGTATGCTAAGACGGGCTTGTCACGTAGTGATCCGCTTCCCTTTATGCTGCTCAGCGCCGAAAAGTCCTTGTGTAGAAATACGAGGTTCGTGGATATCGACTACGAGAAGCTCATGGTCAATAAGAAGATGGCGATCCAACGGACCGTGGAGATTACCCAGCTACTGGAGGGTGTAGAGTTTCTATCGGATGAGGAAGCCATACAGATATGCAGTGAGCACTATCTGGCCATAGGCTGTGATTTAAAAGACCTCAGGAAGCTGGACGACACCCTGAGAAACGAGGTACTCCCTGCGCAGTGTTCTGTTCTGTGCTTGGCCGAGGTTTCCCTCACCTACATGGATGTTCAATCCGCCAATGCAGTCGTCGACTGGGCTTTGAAGCTAAGTGATGGTCAGAACCAAAACCACTGCATATCGTCAGGATAACTAGCTTACTTGCGAACAAAAGATGTCCAGTTTTGTATCCTGGAGCAATTCTTCCCCGATGGACCTGAGCATCCATTTGCGTCAACCATGATGAAGCATTTCAACAAACTGGGAGCGCCTCTATACTCCATCCATGAATATCCATCGCTCAAACAGCAGGAGCAACGGTTCAAAAACGCCGGTTGGGCTCAAGCGCGCGCAAGAAGTCTATGGAATCTGTGGTCAGACGACCAATTTTTGAGTAGCTCAACTAGGGCTTCATTGAACAAGGTTGAGTCCTTCGATGAATGGGAGGAATTTGCGCTCTTTGCATCGCACTATTTCCTCTTACATGCTTCTACAAGGAAGCTAGCAGCGGATGGAAATGGTTCTGAAGTCACTCATGAGACCGGCTCATATACTAGCACATCTGCGCAATACGTGCTGCTTCCCTCTTGCCTACCCGGAGGAGATCAGCGGAGGTATGGGGCAATAATTCCAAATATTAGTAATAAATCTCTAGGTCATCATGGAGGGATAGGTCGCCAGACACGGCTGGCATCGACGAGCCTTTATAGTCAGTCTAAAGACATCAGGAAACCAAGCCACCCGTTCCCATCGCGGGACATCCCAGCACGGATGTGCCATACCATCACAATTCTCAAGGACAATGCCTGCCTGCTGGCGGGCGGTAGGACTTCACCAGCCGGTGGGTTCCAGGATTGCTGGCTCAGACAAAGAAGCCAGTGGGAACCAGTTCACAGCCTGCCGGAGCCACGGTACAGACACAGTGCAGTGAAGGTCAATCCAGATGCCAATTCGGAATGTGTTCTTATTTATGGAGGAAAGACCAGTGTCGGCCAGGCTCTGGATTCATGGATCCTATGGATTGATAATGGGAATGGCTGGCAAGCTATCGAAACGACGGACCGCAAGCCTTGTGCACGCTTTGGGGCTAGCTTGGAGACTACAAATGATACCACTGGTGTCGTATTTGGGGGTATCGGAGAGGACAACACCATCTTGGAAGATTTTTGGACATGGTCTCTATACCGAAAAGAGGATGGATCCTTCTGCCTTTCATTTGCTGACGTAACAGAGAAGCTGCAAAAAGCATCTCTGTTCAAGTATATATGTCGCTTTGGGGCTACCGTCAATCGGACCTCGCGGGGACTAGTGATTATTGGCGGTATCATCCCTAACCAGATTGTCCCTGCAGATAAGGAGATTCTGCTTCTTGATGTAACGGAACTTATTCAAGCGAGTGATATACAGAGCAGCAACATGATTTCAGCAATTGGCTTGGGTGTGAGCTTCCCCGGACCGCGGCCACTTTTATGCGGCCATGTCTGCTGCACCGTCTGTCCAGACCATATCCTTATTCTCGGAGGCGGTGCCGTATGCTTCTCTTTTGGAACATTCTGGACGGAGGGAACTTGGTTATTAAAGCCGGTCGAATCGGTTGTGGAGAATAGTTGGGCGTTCGTCCCCGAAAGCGTGCAGTCGGTGAAAAGGCCTACAACCCTACCCTCTGCATCCTTCAGTCCTGCTTTGCAAAAGGACAAGGATATCCCAAAGGTCTCCAAGGTTCAAGTTACGGAACCTGCACAGTTTGAGCAGATTCTTGTCGATGGAAAACCAGTGGTCATTGAGGGCTCTGATATTGGGCCTTGTACTGATTTGTGGACCAAGGAGTACATGGTCGATGCTGTTGGTAGTGACCGCAAGGTATGATAGCGAAAAATTCCAAGAGTAAATTCCTCGGCTCTAGCGGACTAAGTGCTGAATAGGTAGTCGTACACGAAGCCGAATCGGAGCACATGAGCTTCCAATCAAAGAACTTCTCCTACACGACCAAAGATTTTGGCGCCTTCCTGGACGAAGTCCATGCAGGTGGTCGACAATATTTGCGGTCCATTTCGGCAGACCAGCCATCCAAGCTTCCGGCCAAACTGGCTATGGACTTCCCCAATCTCCAGCGCGACTTTCAGCTGCCGCCACCATTGTCGTTCGTGACGGAAAATTCTCATAGTTCGCCGTTAAGGATCTCAGGCCCCGTTACGCTGTGGCTTCATTACGATGTAAGAAGCTTTCCTGACAATGGGCATACTTTGGGCATGCTTTGGTTAAATGAGAGTGCTGATTGCCGATATAGGTGATGGCGAACGTCCTATGCCAAATCCGTGGCGAGAGAAGACTGATCCTATTCCCTCCAACTGACGTGCAACACCTGCATGTCCCTGCCGGCGCGTCTAACTCTAACGTAGATATCTTTCAGAACCTGGACGGACCCGTGGCATGCCCACCGGCCACATCGCCGCGGGAAGCCGTCTTGAAACCCGGCGATATTCTATTCATACCCCCCTTATGGCTGCATGCCGCGGCCCCTACAGGCCAAGTTAGCGTAGCCGTCAATGTCTTCTTCCGCAATCTTTCGATGGGGTACGCTGCTGGCCGTGATGTATACGGAAATCGTGACCTACAGGCGTACGAGAAAGGACGAAATGATGTACAAAAGATTGCACGGTCATTCGAGGGAGTTCCGCCTGAAATGGCCCGTTTTTATTTGCTGCGACTTGCCCAGGAACTGAAAGATCAGACCGGCGTGTGAATGGACCTGAGTTGGCCGGGATACGATCCAATGAGGATCATCCGGATGTCTGGTGTAAGATGTGGAAACCCGAAAACTGCATGGACAATGAATGGTCATTTTTCCCTTTTCAAAACAAGCTGTCAATGCTGCCACTGAACTCTTTCCAGGTCTACAGTATGCGTGCTGCCACTGTCCAGAGCCGTTGGGGGAAAGCCCTTGGTCATATGATGATGCAGGGACTACAAAAGGGAGCGAAAGAGAGGAAAGGGAACAGCGCATTAGTTGTCGAACACTTGGTCCAGACAAAAATTCGACGCAGCCTGTACTAGATAGTCAGTATCCACGTCGATTGTCTTGCTTTTTCCGGGGAGGCGCATATATGATGCTTTTAATGAATCAAACCAAAGAACGTTTTCCTCGCGTTTAGGAAGTCTGCATCTCATGCTCATGCCTTTTTCATCACGGTCCTTATCTCTAAATATGCTCTTGAACACAATGTAACAAATGTTCGGATTACATGGTGATAGAGATAAGTAGACGTCCGTGATTCTCAAGGCCCATTCAAGACACACTTTTACTGGCAACCTTGTTAGATGGCATTCGGCTGGCATAGATGGATACCTGAAATACTTGTTATGACCGCTTAAAAGCGGTCATGGCCGGTATCTTTTGGTCCACTCTTCTTCAACATAGGAACATTTAGAGACTGACGAGACGATTCTTGAAAAGGGTCTATACAAACATATGAGTCAATTTACCCTGTCTTTACCAGGGATTTTTAATCTCAATACGATAGGCCCTTGGACCATCTTGTGGCAGGGGATATTCAAAGTCTACGGTATGTCCTCATTTCATGTTCTGTGCGCTGCTTTGATCTTAGTATGAGTAGTATAGAGTATTGGCCAATGATGCTGTGTCGATGCCGTTCTAGCCATGGGTAAGTGGTTCTGGCACTAATCTTTCATCGATTATCTATAAGATCATTGACTAGAACAAAAGACACACCCTCACAAGTCCCAGTGTCGTATATCGCTAGCGACTTGGTGCCTCGTGAAACACTAGACCAGGATACGCGTCGCTGTTTCATGGCACAGTACATCTAGGCTCTAGGATCCACATATAACCAAAGGAATTTCAGGTTCTCAAAACGCCTTTGTCTTTGTCCTTTGTCCTCTCATCAATCCGGCCGGATGTGTGCATTCTCCGCGCATCAAGAAGTCCGCGACCAATGATCTCCCCTCATCCCCCACCAAACTAAAGATGTGATCGTCATAGACATCAAAGGAGCGAATCGCAGTGAGTTTCCGAAGCCTTATGAATGGGGACGAGGAGACTAGAGCCGAAATCCTAAGCGACGACTGCCATGGATCAACCTAGTCGCCACTAACCGTAACCACGGATGGGGTTAGGAGGGGAATCGGAACAACACGACAGAATGAATGGAGGTGGTTCTTGCATTGGTGCCATGCAGCTAGCGGCACGTACTGGATGTTAATGCAGGCAGAGGGCCGCAGACAGTGCGCGAGCTGGGCTGATGTGCAGGCCGGCCAGTTGGAAACGTCGCAGCCATTGGACCGTGCGGAAGACAATCAAGTGAAAGGCGTCAGGACACCTGGTTGGGTTCCAGTGGGAACCACGAAGTAGTAGTTATCAAGAGGGGAAGGCGAGCAGATGAAGTCGAGAAGTCAAAATCTTTTGGGTGGTGTGGAAAGTTGAAGGGGAGACGAAGCCGGACTGGAACACGAATCTGTATGGGTGCCAGATCAACTATGATGACAGTTAGTTCTACAAAAGTCCCAGATTGTCGTTACTGAAAAGAAAGCAGGGAATAATCGTGCGTTTCTTTTTTCTTATTCCCTACTGTATTATCATTCTATCCTCCCCAGGTGGCCAGTCACTGCGACCAAATTCCCCGAGGGTGCTGGTTAACCTTCTACCCCTCATATCCCGTGACTCTCTATCTCTCTCTCTCTCTTCTTGTTTTCGTCTCTTCTTTTCTTCTCTCCTCTCGAATCACTCGAGACTTCTCATCTCTTCTTCTTCTTTTTCTTTTTATCTCATATCCTTCCTCTACAGATCTTCCTCTCTCGTTTCCTCTCTCACTTCCTCTCTTGTCCTTATCTCGATTGTCGATCTAATCGTACATGCTGCATACATAGCACTGTTGCCCTGTTGCACTGTTGCACTGTTCTTAGGCGCAATTGACATCGCGTCTAGCGTCTCTCTGGCTCTCTTTCAAGCGTATCGCGTTCTTCTTCCTTTATCCCGATTTAGCCTTTTTTGGACCCAGTGAGTATCTGATATCGGTCCGGTACGTATCCCCACATCTGACCTCATAGCGTGCTAACATTAAGTTGGTTCTCCTGACGCAGAACGAGTACCTCCGAAGTCATTCTTGAATGATATTCATATCCTACCCAATCGACACGGCTTGGCTTGGCAATTATTCTCATATGCCATTGTTCCCATTTATATTATACGAATCGTCCCCGAAGTTATAGGGAGTGAGGGTGTATCCGCTAGAACCGCGACCTCCCCCCCACCCGGCCTTATCTGCGACCAAATGGCAACAGTCGTGGTACAACAGCAAGCCCTGCGGCCCTCAACGCCTCCTCCTTCGTCGGATATCGCTTCCACATTGAATTTGAACAAACATTCTATTCCTACGAGACATCTGCCCTTTTGTCCGTCCGGTCCTTCCCCTGCCGCGTACGATGACTCCCCGAACGCGTCGGAACATCAGGAGCGCACCGACCAAGTGTCGTCATTGCTCTATCCACCCGACGCATATCTTCAGGTGTCGAAGTATCCTCCAATATACACCATTGACATAGGATCGCTGTCCGCGGCTGTGGACCACTGCTCGTCGCAGCCATTGCCCGACCCTGCTTTCGTTTTTCCTTGGATGCATGGGCTCCATCCGAAAAATCGCCTTCAATTGGGTTATTTCACCAGTCGCAAGCCTTCGCTGCAGAGGACTCCGCAATGCTGGAGGGGCATCACGATTGTCAAAGTTGGGGGCGACCTGACAACATCCAGGATAAAAGGCGCAGTGGCCCCAAATGAAATACTGGCATCGTCGGGCTTAGAGTTCCTGTCGCTGGATCCCGCCCAGGGCTTTTCCGTTCGCAACTTTCAAATCCAAACGGCCAAGCTGGCTACGCTGTCGGATATAGTCGTCTACGGCGATGATGGCGCCAGTCAGAGCGAAGTGCTTGAGATCGCTGCCAGATTGGCGACTGCGCAGTATGATTGGAAAGTGAGGAATGAGCCAGACTGGCTATTTTCAGCCTATAATACTTTCATTCTTACCAGTCAGTTTTAAAACTCCATTTGACCGCCCATCCCATAATCTCACCAGTTCAATAGGTCCATTTCGCGATATAGAAGAACATCACCCTGATATGGTGGCTGTTGATTCCCGCGGTCAGATTACCGGCCAGGTCATGGATTTTCGTGAGTCATAAGTTCTTCTTCGCCTCTCGCATCATTCGTACTAACAGAAATAATTAGTTCAATCCGAACGGTTGGAGATGCGTACAATGTCCCGAGCATCGGAGGCCTCCAAGAATGTCTGGCAGGGTCCAACTCCGGAACACCTCCTGAGATCTGACTCGCACGAGCCTCTGGGGAATGAGGGGTTTGATCTGCTCATCGAAACGAACGATCTTGCAAATATTCCAGACCCGCATGTTCTGGCAAATATTGAAAGAGAGTTAAGGCGCAGACCTCAGCGACTGGAGTTCCCTTCTTCCGGTTCGGTACTGGCACCGTCTTCTGATCAGCAAACGGAATTATTCAATCTTGTGAACACCCTAAGGTGGATCCACTATCTGGCAAATCCAGACGATTTTGCGAATGACACGGACTCAGAAGATGATATAGATATCGTTACTCCGACCAGAAAGCCTTGCAAGATCCTTATCCATTGTCCTGACGGATACACGGAAAGCTCGCTGCTGACTCTTGCATATGTCATCTTCGCAGAGGGCATCCCAGCCAAAGAGGCTTGGTTGAAACTTCATTGCGAGAAAAAGCGCAATTTCTTTGCCTATCCGATGGATGTTTCGTATCTGTCCACTGTACAGACACTGCTACTGCATGAGAGCCCCGTCACACCATCTTTTAATATCTCCTCCCTTTCTGAACGTTCTTGGTTCGACGGCTGCGACGGATCTCTCCCTAGCCGGATTTTGCCTTATATGTACCTTGGCAGTTTGACACATGCAAATAATCCAGAAATGCTTCATGCGCTCGGCATTAACCGCGTCCTGAGCATTGGCGAATCGGTGACATGGTCTGAAGAGAGCTATGAAGAATTTGGACAGGAGAATGTCATGCATATCACACAAGTTCAGGATAATGGCATTGACTCTCTGACTAAAGAGTTTAGTCGATGCTTGGAGTTTATCCGTGAGTTGTCTCCCACCCTTGCTTTTTGTCCTTCATAAGTGCAGCCCTTTAACATCATGATATAGAGAAAGGAAAGCATGATGGTGCAGCTACATTGGTACATTGCCGTGTTGGTGTCTCCAGATCGGCGACTATATGTATTGCCGAAGTTATGGAGTCTCTGGGTCTTTCGTTTCCGCGAGCATAGTAAGTTTAGTCTTTTTGCTGCCAAACTTCACTTCGTCGCTAACATTTTCAAGTTGCTATGTGCGAGCTCGAAGACTTAATGTTATTATCCAACCCCACCTGCGATTTGTGTAAGGACTATTCTTGCTCTGCCAACAATTAGGACTCTACTGACTAGCATAGGTACGAACTTCTGAAGTGGGAAGAACTGCAGTTACAAAAACGCAGCAGAGCCGTAAAACGGGAGCTCGAATGGCCGACAGTGGCTCGAGAGATTGCATTGCTGAACATGCCTTACACTAGACAGTAGGGCAGGGCAGTTAGAAGCTCCAGCGCAGCAGATGGTTTACACGCCTACATCCCGCACTGCACCAGCCTCGAACTATTCGTTATCCTGGGAAACTTGGAGTTTGGTGGGCTTGTACAGAAATTGCTTGCTTAGCGTCATTATTATGGTTACGGTTACGGTTACGGGGTTATGATTATGGAACACGGTCATCGATTACGATCACAGGTTACGGGTTACGGGTTACGGGTTACGGGTTACGGTTCATGGTTACGGTTATCTTATGGTTTATGATGGAATTTACTGACTCGGTTCTGTAATTGGGAAAGCTGGATCGATGTCCTTCGTTTTAAGGTGACACGTTTGTCTTTAGTTGATTCTGGCAAAAAATCATCATTATTATTAGGGAGCTGTGTTGATATATACGTTCTCTTCATTCCAGGGATGGGTATTTAACTTTCTTCCCTCAAAGCAGAGCAATCCACTAAGCCCATGCCGTATAAATCTGCATTGATTAATATCTACTCCGTAGTAAGTATCTTACCAGGGACATTTCATGAACCAGCTCTAAACATCAAACCCATGATCATAATTAACACCGCTCAAAGACCCGATACAGCCCCTTCAGGTCAGCGACCTCCACGACTCCACGCAGCAACCTCGTCGTAGCAACCAGCCGAGCTCTTAACGCCGGAAAAACCGCATACTCCAGCATCCGACCCATCAACAACCGCCGCTGGAGCACGGAGTCTTCCTCCTCCTCCTCCTCAGAAACAGCATCATCCTCGCCATTAATGTTATTCTGTGACCGGCTTTTTGCATCCTTCTGGACAGAAGGGGGTATAGGAAGTTGCTCGGGCGTGTAAAACGCAGCGAGTTCCCGCAGAAATGACCGGAAGCATCCCTCCTCGCTACTCCAGTCGATGTAGGGGCCCAGCCGGAGGAGGAAGCGTGGGAGTTTTCCCAGGGAGGGGAGGTAGCCTTTCAGGAGGAGGGGGACGGAGAGCAGGTCTCCGTCTGGGGAGACCTGGAGGGAGAAGTACTCGTCTAGCATTTCGCGGTGGTCGATGAGGGTTTTTGCGACGATGTCCGGGGCGGATGCGAAGATTTTGTTTTCTTCTTGTGTTGTCGCGGCGGCTTTTTGTTTAGGGTTACGGGCTACTTGTTGCGCCTCGTGGCTTTCCTTTTCTGCTTCCGCCCCGATGCGCAGTAAATCCACGAGTTTGGGCGCGGGATCAAGCTTGATCACGCCAAAGTTCCCAAAGTCTGTGAGCCCGACTTGGTAAAAGAATTCGCTGCAGAGCATGCCGTAGTCGACCAAGTAGAGTTTTACCCCGGACTGGATGGCTGCGATGCGTCGTCGTTCATCGACCAGTCCTACGTATGTGTGCGAGGCAATCATCTCAGTGAGATTGTTGTGCATGTTGGTGCGCACGGCTGCGCGGAGGTTCTTAACCGATGTTAAGGCGATGCGGAGAGGTTCGCGTTCTGTTGTCTCGTAGTGGAGGCCTTCATCGAGGATGGTGGATGTCGAGGCTGGCTCTGCATCAGAGGGACCGAGCTGGGGCTGAGATATGGGAATGGCAGGTGTGAGCATCGAGGTGATTTTGCGGACTTTCGAGTCCGTGCGGACCAGGTTGTGCTCGTAGGGCTTCTTTGCTGTTGCGGGGGTTTTTGGTGTTGCTGACGGCCGGTCTCCTTGTCTGTTATTACCATCGCCGTCATCGTCGCCGTCTTCATCGTCGTGGTTTAGTGTCCCGATGGTTGGTACGCCTACGCCTGGGAGGACGGTTTGAGTTAAGAAGGTCGACTCGAGTCGACATTTGCCAGTTTCGACCTGATCTCGTTGCAGATGCTTTCGATGATTTCGTCCTCATTGAGGAAATTTACCTCGCGCTTCGTCGGATGCACGTTGACGTCTACCCGTTGCGGTTCAATCTCCAGGTCAATATAGGCAAAGGGATGGCCTCCCTTGGGGAGGAAGGCTGAGTAGGTCTGTTCAATCGCTCTCTTTACCGTGGTCGACTCGACGGCCCGGTGATTGATGAAGAGGAGAATATTTGTCTTCTTAACATGGTAGTTGGCATTCGTAGCAAATCCGGATGAGCGAAAGCCCAGCTTTTCGTCTTCCAGTTTGAACTCAACCAGTTCATTAGCTACTGAACTGCCGTGGATTTGGCGGATCCGGTCCACTGTGTTTGCAACAGCTGGTGTCGAGATGCTGACACCAGAATCACCGTGTTTGCGGCATGAGAAAGATACGCCAGCACAATGGACAGCATATCGGCCGACCACATCAAGGATTTTGGCGTACTCTTCACTTGCGGATCGAAATGCTCGTCGTCTTGTCGGGACGTTATAGAATAGATCTTCAACCTGGTCTGGCATCAACAAACGATCCCGTATGCTGCATAGCTCGAATCAACTCACGGTAATTTGGGTACCACCACGACCAGCAGTTGGCTTTGGAGCAGCGGTCTGCCCTGGTTTTGAGGGAACGAGCTTTCCATCGCCATAGCGCGCTCGCCATGCACAGCTGGACCCAGCTGTCTTAGTCGTCACAGTTAGATGGGCAATATGGCTGATGCTCGCCAAAGCTTCTCCGCGGAACCCATAGGTGCCAATATTCGAGAGGTCCTCGAAACTTTTCAACTTGGACGTCGTAAACCTTTCGCACAAGATGGGGAGGTCGTCTCTCTACAACCAGATAGGTGAGTATGGCCAGCCTCCTTGGATAAAGACAACTAGGTCCAACATTCGACTTACATCAATACCATGGCCATTGTCTGTTATTTGGAGCAGTTTGAGCCCGCCATCCTTTATTAAAACTTCAAGAGATGTTGAGCCAGCGTCCACCGCGTTCTCAATCAACTCTTTCAGTGCATGCATGGGAGCCACGATGATCTCCCCAGCTGCGATTTTGTTCACGACATCTGGGTCCAGGGCCTATTCACGCATATCAGAATATAAGGGCTTCAATGAAATTTAACATAGCGGACTTACTCTGATCCTTTTGGGCTTTGGGGGAGGCTCCGTGTCGTCTTCTGCTGTCCGTTTGATGCCACGGGACTCTAGGGTATTATCCATGTCTATGTCATCCATGGTCAAGAGAAACAATATTTCAAGATTCTCTTTCTATAATGGTTTCATTGAATTGCCATTCAACTATAGGAACTCGGTGCTGGATTGCTCGTCGGACTGAGGATGAAGGATGACGGCCGATCCCACGCATGTAAAGGTTCCCGCCCGCGCGGAATCTTGCTCTAACCGCCTCTTTCTTCAACGTCACGCAACAGGGCCTCCCAAGTCTTATTTTCGAGCTTATTTTGGCGGCATATTAACTGCCATGGAGTATGCAATTCTCCAGAAGCCTTTGTCCCGAGAGAAAAGGAACAGGGGGGCGACGAATGAGGACGAGACGAAGGAAGCACCTGGACAATGATGACCATAACTGGCTCATATGGCGCCTATATACCCTTCTCGGGTCTTATTCAAGGGGGCTTACGCCTTCTATGCAAGATATTATCCTGGGATCTCTCGGTCTCGACAGAATAGCCAGTGAGAAAGTGGCATAATCCGGCCGTGCTCCATTTCACCATCATTCTTCCTTGAGAGGATTCGATACTATGGTGCAGACAATACCAAAATAGGGAGGCCACTCAGGGCAAGTCCTTCTATCGTGAAGCAAGGCAAACTTCTTCTACGCGCAAGCTAAGTCATGCCAGTGTCTCCAGGGGTCTCGGAGTGGACCTGGATTAACACCACTATTTTGAATGCCTCTAGGGCATATACTGAGCATAACCTGTTGGCCAAGAAGATCAATGGAAAAAGTTCTTTCTTTGATCATAGCTGGGATTTCCCAGCGTTATCATCCTGCTGCTTTTGTCCCAAAGCTCTCGGGCATAGCACACACTTCAGGTACAAAGGGATATTCCAGCAAATTCAGGTCAACAGCTCATGGATAACAGAGTAGTTAGTTGGCAACTCTAGCCAGACAACAACACTATTACTGTTCTCTGCCAGGTGGGTTTTGGTTCTAAGAGCATGGAGAGTGATCTTGACTGTCTTCCAAGGTGTATGGGACTTGTACAAGCTGTCTCACATAATCTGTGTATAATACCGGTGTTGCACATGATCAGGCACATCTCTCTAGGCATAGTAAGAACAATACAGCTTTTTTTATGCTTCTCTCCATAGTAATGTGACGGCGATGATGACACTTGACTCTGTGGCGGCCGGTGGATGACATAAGCAGCGGAGGTCCACCCAAAGCCAGCGGCGACGAAAGCGAGAAGCTCTCTGTGTCCCCCATCAACCAGCTTTCAATCCCGTTTCCTGCGACATCACTCGTTGTGCAGGGCTTTTTTCTCGTTTGTTCCGCTAATTACGGTTGTCACCCCAGACCTTCCCTATCTTCTCTACTGTCACGCGTACCGGACCACACACGCACAGAGTACCTCGTTAGACACCGTCAGAGATGGCGAAAGAAGGCGAGCGGTCAGCTCCCGTTGACAAGGGCAAGGGTAAGGCTGAAGATGTGAAGGATGTGCCGACTGGCAAGAAGCCTCAGAAGGATGAGAAGCAGCAGGCGAATGGGAAGAAGAAGGACGAAGAGCCCCAAGAAGGTAGGTCTAGCCTCTTAACACCCGCGGAAGACCGTCAACAGATTTCCAAAACCGCTCGAACGGTGCTGACGTGACACCTTGTCCAGAGGAGCTCAGTGAGGAGGATCAGCAGCTGAAGGGAGAGCTTGAAATGCTTGTGGAACGGTTAAAGGTATTTTTTCTCTTCGAGCGCGAGATTGTCACGAATGATGACGTTAACGTTTTGTGCTCTCTTCTATCACAGGAACCGGACACTTCTCTGTACAGCCCTGCCTTGGATGCGATTAAGAACTTCATCAAGACCTCGACCTCGTCGATGACCGCCGTCCCCAAGCCTCTCAAATTCCTCAGACCGCATTACGATGAGCTCGTGGCAGTTTACGAGAAGTGGTCGACGGGCCCCGTCAAGGTTCGTTTATATGTATATTGCATGATACTGTTCGTCGACGGGAACTAAAACAGGGTATAATGTAGGACTCGTTGGCCGATATGCTTTCGGTTCTCGGTATGACCTACGGCGATGAAGAGAAGCTTGAGACGCTCAAGTATCGCCTGCTCGCCAAATCAGAAGATCTCGGCTCTTGGGGCCACGAATACATTAGGCATTTGGCACTGGAGATTGGACAAGAATATCAGAATAGACTTAATGCAGAGAAGGACACAAAAGATCTTGTCGATTTGGCATTGTCTCTGGTTCCCTACTTCTTGAGTCATAATGCAGAGGCCGATGCTGTCGATCTTTTGAGCGAGCTGGAAATCATCGAGGAGATTCCGCGATTTTTGGACGAAAACACATACTCAAGAGTCTGTCTATACATGGTCAGCATGGTCAGCCTCCTCACATACCCCGAGGATCAACAATTCCTTCGCACGGCCCACGAGATTTACGTCCGCTTCAACGAGCTCCCCAAGGCGATTATTTTGGCAATACGCTTAAACGACGCCGAACTGATTAAGAGCGATATCGACTCCACTTCGGACAAGTCTTTAAGGAAGCAGCTGGCTTTCCTCGCTGCCCGACAGCAGGTATGGTTGGAGGCTTCCCCCGAGGACGAGGAGGATCAGTCTTTCATGGATTGCTTGAACAACACGTCCATCCACAAGCACTTCAAATCTCTCGGAAAGGAGCTCAACATTCTGGAGCCTAAGATGCCGGAGGACATTTACAAGACCCATCTCGAAACCCGCGGGGCCGGACTTACTAACGTTGATTCTGCGAGACACAATCTTGCCAGTGCTTTTGTCAACGCCTTTGCCAATGCCGGATTTGGAAATGACGACATGATGCTGGGTGAAGGGGATAAGGGTTCCTGGGTTTGGAAGACCAAGGATGACGGTATGCTGTCTACGACATCATCGCTGGGGATGCTCCTTCACCGGGACGTGGAAGTCGGCCTTGACAAGATCGACAAATTCACATATGCTACGGAAAATCAGATCAAAGCAGGTGCCCTGCTTGCCATCGGTATCGTCAATTCTGGCGTCAGGATTGACTCTGATCCTGCGCTGGCCCTCCTGAGTGACCCTAGTAACCTGGAGAGCGAAAGCGTGCCTATGAGGGTGGCTTCCATCATGGGTCTTGGCTTGGCTTACGCCGGGTCCAACAAGGAGGAGCTTTTGGAGGTCCTGCTTCCCATTGTGGAGGATGTCTCGCTTGACATGCAGCTGTCTGCAATGGCCGCTGTTTCGCTGGGCTTGGTTTTTGTTGGTTCATCGAACCACCAGGTCAGCGAAGCGATTGCCACAACACTGATGGATGAGGAGCGGCAAAAGCACTTGAAGGACAAGTGGACTCGCTTCATGGCACTAGGCCTGGCGCTTTTGTACTTCGGCCGCCAAGAGGAAGTTGACGTGATCCTTGACATCCTCAAGGCTGTCGACCACCCGATGGCTAAGCCAACCTCTGTCCTCGCCTCCGTCTGCGCGTGGGCTGGAACAGGTACAGTGCTGAAGCTGCAGGAGCTCCTTCACATCTGTAACGATATCATTGATGAGAAGGAAGAGTCGAAGGGCGATGAGCTTGTTCAGTCATATGCCGTCCTGGGTCTGTCACTCATTGCTATGGGCGAGGAAGTTGGTCAGGATATGATCCTCAGACAGTTTGGCCACCTGATGCACTACGGTGCAAGTAACATCCGGAAGGCCGTTCCTCTCGCCATGGGCTTGATCAGCCCTAGTAACCCTCAGATGAAGGTCTACGACACGCTGTCTCGGTACAGCCACGACAATGACAACGACGTTGCAATCAACGCGATATTCGCCATGGGTCTCTGTGGTGCTGGTACGAACAATGCCCGTTTGGCGCAATTGCTTCGACAGCTGGCAAGCTACTACCACCGCGACCCGAACTCGCTGTTTATGGTTCGCATCGCCCAGGGTCTGTTGCACATGGGCAAGGGTACCACAACGCTCAACCCCTTTCACACGGACCGCCAGGTTCTCTCTCGCGTGTCTGCCGCCGGTTTGCTTACCGTTCTCGTTTCTATGATCGACGCCAAACAATTCATTCTCGCCGAACACCATTACCTGCTCTACTTCCTTATCACCGCCATGTATCCCCGATTCCTTGTTACCCTTGATGAGGACTTGCAGCCGCTTACTGTCAACGTCCGGGTAGGACAAGCGGTGGATGTTGTCGGCCAAGCTGGTCGACCAAAGTCTATCACTGGATGGCAAACACAGAGCACGCCTGTGCTTCTGGCATATGGTGAGAGAGCAGAGCTTGAAGATGAGCAGTACATTCCTCTGAGCAGCACCCTTGAGGGCCTGATTATCCTGCGCAAGGTGCGTTGACCTTTCTTTTCACTTTCCAACATTGACGCAATGAAACTAACATATCCGCCCTAGAACCCGGACTGGGAGAGTCCCAAGTAAAAGCCATGATATGTATTAGGGTTTAGGTCGAGTTGAGAGCGAACTCATCTAGCGATCGGGGATTATTGGGCTTAATGTACTGAGGAAGAGCTGTACCAGTCGTATTTATTATGATCAACATCGACCATCCGGCTTTCCGGAAATTTTCAATATACCGTCTTCAAGTAGTCAATGTCAATCGTCTTGTATACAACTGTATCGGTGTATTGCTAGAATAGGAAATTAGGGTACAGGGTAAACGGCGATAAGTTTTGCGCATCACTTCCGCGGGTCCTCAGTGTTCCATCAAGAAAGGAACAAAGCACGCCAACTCTATCGTTTCAAATTCATGGGACTAAAAGAATCAAATATTCAGCAAACATGAAGCTCGACCCGAAAGCAATCCGGTATCTTAATTCAGAAGATTTCCGTGTGCTGTCTGCGGTATGGCTCCGCTCTTGATTCTTCATCTAATCGCAAACGTGCCGTCTCACAGCTAACGATAAGGATTCATGATCAGGTTGAACAAGGAAGCAAAAACCATGAAGTCGTACCGACGCCGTTGATTGCGCAGGTCTCAGGTCTTCGAGGTAACAGTGGAGTTAACCGGTCGATTTCGGCGTTGGCGAAGACGAATTTGATCGCGAAGGTGAAAAATGCGAAGTGTACGTCCCTACTTCCAACTCTGATTTATGGCTGGTTGCTATTGGTCAGTATATGAAAAAGGAGAAATACTGACAGGCTGCTTGGGATTAAGATGACGGCTACCGATTGACCTACGGAGGATACGACTACCTCGCTCTCCACGCGCACCAAAAGAGTAAATGCATCTATTCCGTTGGCAACCAGATCGGTGTCGGGAAGGAATCCGACATCATCGTGATTGCGGATAATCGCAAGATACAACGGATTCTGAAAATCCATCGCCTGGGCCGTATATCGTTCCGATCCGTGAAGAACAACCGCGACTACCTACGGAACCGCAGCACAGGGTCGTGGATGTATATGTCGCGTCTGGCAGCTATGAAGGAATATGCATTTATGAAAGCGCTTGAGGCGAATGGATTCTCGGTGCCGGAGCCGATTTCGCAGAATCGTCATACGATTGTGATGAGTTTGGTGGATGCGTTTCCGCTGCGTCAAATAGCGGAAGTCCCCGATCCTGCATCGTTGTATTCGGAACTTATGGATATGATTGTGCGCCTTGCGCGGTTTGGGTTGATCCACGGTGATTTTAATGAGTTCAACTTGCTTATTAAGGAGGTAGAGGTCAATGGAGAAGAATCCGATGCCAAAGGGAAGGCTTCAGAAGGCGAATCCTCAGAAGACGCTACCACTACCACCATAGAGGAAGAAGAAAACGAGGAGCAAGGCTCTGCGAATATCCGGCTGGTCCCGGTGCTGATCGACTTCCCACAGATGGTTTCGGTTGACCACGCCAATGCAGAAATGTATTTCGATCGTGACGTGAACTGTATCAAGCGGTTTTTTCAACGGAAGTACCATTTCGTCAGCGACGAACCTGGTCCGTTTTTCGCGGATGCTAGGAAACAGCTCCTCCAAGATCCCGAGAAACGACTGGATATTAATGTTGAGGCGTCTGGGTTTTCAAGGAAGATGGCGAAAGAGTTGGAAGCGTACATGAAGGAGGTTGGGGCAAATCAAGAGAATGAAGGGTCTGGGAATGAGGATGGCGAAGAGGGAGAAGAGGAAGAGGAAGAGGAAGAGGAAGAGGTCGATGATAGTTCTCGGAGGTTAGAGGATCTGCGTGTGTCGTAGATTTCTGGATGCATTATTGACGACTATTATTATGAGCAATGTGTTGTATTGCATAGATTCATGCTGAGACCATCCAGGAATATATATATGGACAAAGCCCTTTGCCAATGGCTTAGGGCTGACATTCTCTACCCCTACAGTCAGAGGACCAGAATTTATTCATCCACCTGCTCTCTTCCGACTGTCACTCTTTGTGTCATCTCTGTTTCTTCTTTCCACTGGAATACTACACCTGAACCACCTAAGATTGCCTAAAAGGAAGGTGGTGTTGATGTTTGGATATAGGATTATGCTCTGGACTCAAGGAACAATACCAACGTTTTCGGATAGATAGACTAGACTTCTCTTTGAATCAATAGAAGCCCTGCGCTTTACCCCTGATTACCTGCCCATAGAGCTCCTGTTTCTCTGAATCCTGTTGCAATCCTCAATGCTTCATTTATAACTGATGATGGCTACGGCACGTGGCGCGGCCAACTTCGCATTTTCCGCTCCGAAAGGTTTCGCCGAATCTGAATCGAATTTCCGGCGGCTTTCCCTATCCACCACCATCATTATCTCCGTTTCACTCTCGTTGATCTCCCGGTTCCATACTGAATCTCTAGGAAATCAGGATTGAGTCACGATGGTGCGCGCATTTTCCAACGTACCCAAGAAACCCGCGGGTTGGGTGCCTCCCTCGGCGCCACTATCCCAGCGCAAGCAAGTATTCCTGTACGTGCACACCGACCTCGAAACGCAATGAGAACCCAATGCCCGATGAAAACAGAATAGCACACGAGATGTCACTGAGAAGCCTAGGAATAAGGCTAATAAATAAGCAACAGCCCCGAATTCACAATCGCCCTCATCCGCACGCCCTTCCTCCCACCCCGCTATGCCTCGTTTTACGTCCCACTGAGCTTCAACAAACTCGACATGCGCGATTACCTCCAACGAGTCTACGGCGTCGATGTAATCGGTGTGCGCAGCTACGTCGAGCAGCAGAAGATCACCCGCGAGCGACCGATGGGGAAATGGGGCTACGGGAGGGTTAGGAGACCCGAATCGAAGAAGAGGATGACGGTCGAGATGACACAGCCGTTTGTGTGGCCTGATGCGCCGAAGGATACAGCTCCGTATGTTTCTTACGCCCCTCTCTTTCCTCTTTTACCTGGCTTGTTTTTTAAATGGGCTTAATGTGCATGTGGGGTATATGGCTAACGATCCCGGGACGAAAAATCAGATGGGAAAAGGATCAATTCTTCAAGGCAGCCAAATACCAAAGCGATATCCAACAGGCGAACCGTCCCGATGCCGGTATGGAACCGAACAAGCCGGAGCGCGAAGCCTTCGAGAAGGAGGCAAAGGAAATCGTGGAGGGGAAGAAGACCTGGAGACCGACCTGGCAAGCTTTGGGGCTTAGTTATGACCGGTCAGCCTTGGCTAGGGGTTCGACGAGTTCATGAATGGTCACTTCCTTCTTTTGATGTTCTCATTTGATTTATGGATAGAAAAGCGGCCTTTTTAATACTTATTTTTCTATCTTTTATGATGTGCTATTGGGTGTCTTATATGGTCGTTCCAAATCCTGTATTATATTCGTTTGTCATAGATATAAAACAGCGTATTATTCCATTGAGTAAGGTGTTTGGATCAAGCGCTACAGACTATTGACGGCTATGTATACTTGGTACACTCGACTGTACTATGGTTATTGAGCTCGGAACAAACAGAAAAATAACAAACACGCTATGCAACAGAGAACGGGGTCGACATATGTCAGTTGGATCGAACAATCCAAGATAATTAAACGAACTTGGAAGGCACAGAATGAGCGAGATGAAGAGCAGAGGGGGCCAAGTCAATCGAATCGCATACACAAAAAGAAAGAAAAGAGATCAGAGACGACTCTCAACAAAGTTCATATGATGCTGACCGGGCCAATGCGCATCAGGCCACACCTGCCGGATAGCTTCCCAGATATGCTTGACATAGACGATCTGCAGGCCCTCCTGGACCTCCTGCGGGACATCCTTGACATCCTTGCGGTTGTGGTGCGGGAGCAGAACGGTTTTAACGCCAGCGCGCAACGCACCGATGAGCTTCTCCTTGATACCGCCGACAGGCATCACCCTGCCGCGCAGGGAAACCTCGCCGGTCATGGCAAGTTGCGGGGGCACGGCTTTGCCAGCGAAGAGCGAGATAAGACCGATGGTGTGCGCGAGACCAGCCGAAGGGCCGTCCTTGGGGATCGCTCCTGATGGGCAGTGGACGTGGATGCTGCGGCTCTTCATGATGTCCTCGTTGGGGTCGTGCGTCAATCCCAGTTCAAAGGAGTGTGCCTTTACCCATGTCAGAGCCACTTCAACACTCTCCTTGAGGACATCGCCAAGTTTGCCCGTGAGCTGGACACGGCCGTTGCCAGGCATGTCCGCGACTTCGATGAACAAGATGCTTCCTTGACCGCCAGTGGAGTATGCGACGAGACCGGTGACAACACCGGGACGACTACTTTTCTCCGCGATCTCTTCGTCGAAGCGCTCGATGCCAAGAATTTCTTCCAAATTATCAACCGTGACCACCGGATTGTACTTGTCCAGACTGCCTGTGTCACCAGCGTCCGCAAACTGAACGGCCTTGTAACGACAGACCGCGCCGAGTTCACGCTCGACGTTGCGAACACCTGCCTCTCGGGTATACGAGGTGATAACCTTGTCAATTACCTCGTCAGAAAGGCTGACCTGTCCCTCGGATAACCCGTTCGATTGAATCTGCTTCGGAAGCAGATGGCGCTTGGCAATATGTCGCTTCTCAAGCGTGGTATATCCCGACAGCGAAATTGTCTCCATACGGTCAAGCAGAGGTGGTGGGATGGTATCGAGGGAATTCGCTGTCGCGATAAACAAGACCTTGCTCAGGTCAATCGGGATGTTGATGTAGTGGTCGCTGAATGTATGGTTCTGCTCCGGATCCAGGACCTCAAGCATGGCCGCAGATGGATCTCCTTGAAAGTTCGCACCGCCAACCTTGTCGATCTCATCCAGCAAGAACACTGGATTAGCCACGCCAACCTTCTTAAGCCCGTTGACGATGAGACCAGGCATGGCAGCGACATAGGTTCTCCGGTGGCCTCGGATCTCAGCTTCGTCCCTAACGCCACCAAGAGAAATTCGGTGAAATTTCCGGTTAAGCGAGGCAGCGACAGACCGTGCCAGACTAGTCTTGCCAGTCCCTGGAGGTCCTACTAGCAGCAAGATGGGAGACTTGTCGGTCCTGCGCCTGGATTGCAAAATCTCCACCTTTCCCTCAATCGCGACCTTTTCAGAGTCGGACAGTAACGGCATCTCCCTTTCAGCATCCTCACCTGCAGCCTCAAGGTCCCTGGTCAACGAAGCGATTTGACGCTCGACGTCTTGATTGGTGGACTGCTTCAATCGCAGTACAGCCAAGTACTCCAGCAATCGCTTCTTGATCTTCTCCAAGCCGTAGTGATCATCGTCTAGTTGCTTCCTTGCCCTCGACAACGTGTCGGGCCCAAGCTGATCTTCAGTGGCCTTTGTCCACGGGATCTCCGCAATGTTTTCAAGATAGGTCCGGCAGACACCGTATTCCGCATTGGCGGGGTTCATCTTTCGAAGACGTTTCAATTCTTTGTCGGCAACCTTCCTAGCTTCTGGGCTTAGCTGGGCCTCCTGAAGCTTTTGCTGAAGCTCGTCAATCTCATTCATTTCTTTGTCGTCACCGTCATTATTGCGTCCACCATTGGCGGGTCCAGGGGGTGCCAGTCCTGTCAAACCAGCCATTGCGCGTCTCGCCAGAATTTCGCGATCGTGTGGGTCGTACTGGTTGATGTCGAATCCGGAGTTTTGAGGGAGAGTGGATGAAATGTGTGTGACCTTAACATTGTTCTTGATACCTTGAACCTGCCTGTTAAGAATCTCGACGACCCTATCCAGTCTCGTTCGCAGATCGAGAGCGCTCAAAATTCGGAGTTTCTCTTCAAAGCTGGACTCGGAGACATCAGCCATGAAATCCGCAAGCTTCCCCGCGCGGGACAAGTCGGTCTTTGAGATAAATAACTCGAATTTGCGTGCAACAATTGGCGAAAGACGAGCGGAATTTGACGGCAGCAAGGACGAGAGACGTAAGAGCGTGAGAAGCTCTCGCGAGAGCCGTCTTAGTTGCTGGAACAGTTCAACAGTTTCCGAATCGCTCACACCGGTGTCTTATCCACAAGAGAAAAGAAATCAGCCATATGGTCCATCAAGTCCCGAGACAACTGTCTTACCTTTCTCATCAATCATGTTTACTTCAGCTTCGAAAAAGGGCCTCTCTTTGAAGACGCGTTTGATAGTAAACCGCTGCACACCCTGGACAAGAAGAAACGGCTCCGCATAGACACGACGCTGAACGCCAATCACCTTGCCCAAAGTACCATGACGATAGAGATCTTCCTTTCTGGCCTGACCCGCATCGATGACATCGTATTCGTCCTTCTTGGCATCATCCAAGTTGCTATCTTCGAGGAGCTGCTGGCCATCCTTACTCAAGTAAGGCGAGTTGAGCGGCACGCAACCAAACGTCACGCTATTCTCCCGCTGGCCAGGAGTGGTTCGATCCAATAGCGACGACAGTAGATTGGAGAGATCCGGGCGATTGGAGACCGGAATACGAGAAGTGACCCCTGGCAGCAGGACAGTGCCCTTAGGGAGCGGGACGAGAGCGAGCTTGACCGCTTCACTGTTCTTGGATCCCATCTTGCGACTGTTCTCGGAAATGACGCAGGTACACAGTCGACTTGCGATGTCGGATAAGCAACAGCGGCGGTTAGAGTCCGGCTAGACGAAGACACGAATAAGAAACAAGAGATATCCGCAAGAAATGTCGATTATTATGATAGAAAGTAGGGGTAGCGACGACGATGACGACGATAAGCCGGGGAAGTGGGCGAAGAGAAGGTTATAAATTGACCAGCGCAAAGGAGGTTCTGGAACCGCGTGGATGTGACGCTTCCGGGGAGGCGATCAGGTGGTGGGAGATAAGAGAGACGCCCGATGAAGCCGAGGTTAGGCTATTTTGCCGCCAGTCGCCGATCTGCGAGATGCCAGTGGCGGATAGCAGGACGGCGCAAATAACGAATAAGAGCTTGACACATGCTGCAGCATGGAACAGACTCAACTGGACCCCATCTGATGCTGGGATTCTCCTGGTCGTCGCAGATTCTACGCAGTTGTTGCTGGTGAAGCTCTTCGTCGTGTTGCTTCTCCCAAATCAGGGTCTTTATCACGTGGTTTGTTACCGTACGTGACTATATATTACACTAGTGCGGTAACTTTGGTATTGGTTATCGGTTGCTCGGAATTATTCTCTGCTTGAAGGCAATTCTAGCTCTACTCCGGAGTACATACTTACTAGACAGACAGCGGGATATTGAGATAAAGGCTTTTTATGAAAGAATCTTATTTCTCGACCCAGCAGCCTTTTTTACCAGCTTTTCCTTTGTCCTGCGTTTATTCCGAGTTTGCACATCCCAAATCGCCATGACATCTGCCCCGCCTCCTCCCACGTCCGCCGATTCGTCCTCGACGAGGAGGACCTTCACCATCGGAACGCGCAAGTCGAAGCTAGCTCTGCTACAGACGGATCTCGTGCTCGCTGCGTTGAAAGAGGCATGGCCCAATTTCTCATTTCAGATCGCATCGAGGGAAACGGCTGGGGACCAGAATACCAACATTGCTCTGCGCGACTTCACAGCCAAGAACCTGTGGACGCAAGAATTGGAGGATCTCTTGATTGCCGGGCATGTGGATTTCATCGTTCATTCCTTGAAAGGTGCGTATATAATATATCCTTGCCACTTTTCGTACTTTTGTTCCTGGTTTGTTGCGGGGTTGACTCGTTTTGCGACTATTTCAGATGTGCCAACCCTCGTTCCTTCTTCGTGTACGCTGGGCCCCATGATGAAACGGGAAGATAGCAGAGATGTGCTTGTTGTAAAGAAAGGAAAGCCGAACATGGGCCTGGCGGATTTGCCAGCGGGGTCCGTCGTGGGAACGTCGTCCATCCGTCGCACTGCTCAGTTAGCACGACAATATCCCCATTTGGAAGTGGCGGACATTCGCGGGAATATCGGCACTCGACTAGCCAAGTTGGATGCAGAGGATGGTCCGTTCACATGCATAATTCTGGCTGCGGCCGGTCTGCTGCGGCTAGATCTCCAGGACCGTATCTCTCAATACCTGGATTCAAAGAACGGGGGAATGCTACATGCAGTTGGACAGGGAGCTCTTGGTATTGAGATTCGCGAGGATGATCAGCAGGTTCATGACATGCTGAACACGATCGGCCACAAGGAGACGACGCTGGCATCTCTGGCCGAGCGAAGTTTGCTGCGGAAGCTGGAAGGCGGTTGTAGCGCACCGCTGGGCGTTGAAACTGAATGGGTTCAAGGGTCTGACGGTTCGCAGAAATTACGAATGAGGTCAATTGTTGTCAGCGTGGATGGCAAGCAAAGTGCCGAAGTTGAGGTTGATGGGGCTGTGGATTCCCCCGAAGCTGCCGAAGAGTTCGGTGTCACCGTGGCCAAGGCGTTGGTAGAGAAGGGTGCAGGCTCCATCTTGGATGAAATCCAACAGAACAAACAGGCTCCATGAAGGGCTTCAATGTCCGGGAAATATTTAGAAAATTGATACCATGGAGAGGCTGGTCTTCTCCTTTACTCCACGCATAGACGTCGTGATGTGAAAAGAATACATGAACAAAAATCTGCTAACCTCCCCTCATATATCCCTCGATGCCAAGTATTGGTAATAGATGATATCGTCAGTCGTGACATTTTGAGATAGTTGCCGGCTTTTTATTAATGAAGAAGGTCGGTGTAATAATGCGAGGTCAAGCAGGACTCAACCCCTGTTAAGAGTATTCCCAGAGCCTTTCGGATTTGCTTCTGTAAACTCATCCCAAGCTCGTGCTTTCATGGTCTCTTCATCAGCTTTATCCAAATCATCCTCGTCGATCTCCTCCTGTACACCTGACTGCTCTCCCCCTTGAACGAAATTGCCCCTCCTCTTCTCTTCCTCCAGATATTCATCTATCGTCATTGTGGGAAGATTATGACTGGGTTTGAAAACGCCTTGCTGCAACTGGGTTCGACGATCGAGCAGCGTGAATGGCTGCATTGGCTTTCCATCCTTACTCAACATAGGTCCTTTGCCACCTTTCAGAAACTGAGAAAGAGAGCCGTCCACCCGGTCTGAATAACCCGACTGATCCGTTTTATCCTGTCTCCTTGGGTCGTCTTGTTGACGAGGGTCTGGGGGAGGCGCTGCGTTGCGCATGACCGATAGCATCGACAGTTCTTGTACGAGCAAGTCCATAGCCTGGAAGGCCTGATGTGTGTACAGGTTTATCTCTGCTAGGTAGAGTCGTCGGATGTCTTCGTCGTCGTTTTGTAGCCGGTCATAATTGTGAGAGAGATACTTGGATCAACAGTCAGCATGGCCTTCAATCCCCCAAGACCAATACCGCAACAAAAAAAAAAAAAAACTTCGTCGCACCTCAAGTATCTGTTTAAGCTCCTTTTCTTCCCGAAATCTCGATACCTTTACATCCCTCCGCACGGCCGCATCGTTGGTCGGTGTCAGCGAGAACGACGAAGGGTTGGTGATATATCGTTCGTAAAGCTTTTTGCTATTATCATTAAGCAAGCCGTAATCGTCGATGCGCGCGAGATACCCTTCATATTTTTCCAAAGCACGTCGAAGGATAGCTTCACGATTCGAGCTGTAGCTTCGTTGCAGAAGGTCCGCAAGAAGGTATTCTACGGTCAAGTACCTGAAAGAGAGAGGCTGAAATTAGCCAAAGTGAACCCTCAGCTAGATTACAAGCAAACGCACTGTAACTCCCCTGTAGCAACCTCCTCGATGGGCTCGTTCGAACTGAATAGGGAGAGCGATCCCACGAGTTTCTCGCAATCCTCGAATTTGGCGATGACAGCGTTGACATCAGAGCGGGAATTCGTTTCCAATGCGGCCTTGTCTGCTTTTGCAGAAGCAAACAGAGACCTCAAGTTTTGAGGTTGTTCAGGTTCCATTATAAAAAATTTTATTGATCGTCAACGGAGGGAGACACAGGAAAATTGGAGGAAGAAGTCAATGCAAGCTCCCCGCGGAAGATTTACCATCTAGCCCCGCCGTATCGATAAGATCACTGTACAACGCCGTGAACTATGGTTGGCTTGGTATTGAGTATACTTGAATTGATTTCTGGCTAGCTTTTTGGAATACAGATGTTGTTCTAAATAAATCAATCAAATTTTGGAGTTGATATTCTGGAAACACCCCGCATACTCATGGATTCACCCGCGTTTGCTCTTTGTTTGCTCCCAGGGGACCTGCAGACAGCGGCTGTTTATCATTATTCACTGGGAAATCCCTCAGCCTGTTTTCCCGGGATAGATCTAGCTACTTTCGCCTAACTCCAAGGACCGTTTCGAGGTTCAAACACATTGCCTTGGTGCTACGAAGGCTGGTTGAGAAGAAGCCATTCTAGATCCAAGATGAAGTCTCCAGAGGAGTCGCTGACGGAGACCCCAACTAGTGATTACCAGGAACTCGATGGATGCCTCCCTACTAAGCCTGTTGACAGTTTTACAGAAGCAGGACCGGAAGCAGATATCACTGCTGAGAAAGAAGATACATCTTCCGCCGGGTCAGAGGTGGAGGAAGAGGTCGGAGAAGTAACAGACGCATCGAAACGTCGGAGAGTCCAGAATTCACAGTTTGAGGCCTTGTAAGTGCTATCCAGCAGCTTTATATTGACACAGGCTAATTTGGAACCAGACTTTCCAGGCGTGCCGAATCAGGTCTTGTCGAGTCGAGTAAAGCTGCACGTCCGGACATCCCCGAAGCTGAGCTCTCTACTGCTCACTTGGCAGCAAGGAAGGATCTGGGATCTGGGGCGCTGGATCCTCGGGAATACCAGTTGGAATTGTTCGAGAGGGCCAAAGTACAGAATACAATCGCGGTTTTAGATACGGGTGCGTTCTGAACAAACTCTTCGTTCATCATTCAGTGGAACTATGCTGATATACCTCTAGGTTCTGGGAAGACGCTGATTGCAGTGCTTTTGCTGAAGCATGTTATCCATAATGAATTGAATGATCGTGCACAAGGAAAGCCACATCGCGTATCATTCTTCTTAGTACGAAGGTAGAGCCCTTTTACAAGAGGGAAGCAGCTGACTCTATTTCAGGTCGACAGCGTTACCCTCGTATACCAACAAGGGGCTGTTTTGCGCAACAATATAGACCAGAATATTGCGCAATTTTTCGGTGCCATGGGAACAGATCTGTGGAACAAACAGATCTGGGAAGAACACTTTAAAGTGAACATGGTGATAGTGTGCACGGCAGAGATATTAAACCAGTGCCTCCTCAATGCATATTTGAGGATGGATCAGATCAACCTGCTCATTTTCGACGAGGCTCATCACGCGAAGAAGGATCATGTTTATGCGCGGTTGGTAGTGAAGTCCGTGGAGTGATGAGCATAGGCCTGACAGGATGCTAGGATTATCCGAGATTCGTATCTCAAGGAAGCTCCTTTGAAGCGTCCAAGAGTCTTTGGGATGACTGCATCACCGATTGATGCCAGAGGCGATATTGTAGACGCAGCGACGTAAGTATTAGATTGCCCGAATGCAATTCACTATACTTATTACACATAGGAAGCTCGAAACTATGCTTGATAGCCAAATTGCGACCACCTTGGATCTTACTCTGCTGCGGCAGTTTATCAAGCAGCCAAGGGAAAAAGTGTGGACATACAACCGGCTTGGGGCGCCTTTTGCAACTGAACTATTCAAGACAATGAAGGATCGCTTTGGTGATCTAAGCTCACTGGAAACTGTCTTCAGATTTGCTTGGAACGCTAGCTCTGAATTGGGCAGGTGGTGCGCAGACAGAGCTTGGGCTCACGCCTTGGCAGACGATGTCTTGCCGAAGCTTGAAGGTCAATTCAGCAAAGTCGTCAATATGGTATCTCCAGGAAAATTACCCGAAAACGCATGCAAGGAAATTGAGCGTATCAAGGAAGCCAGTGATATTGTCAAGAATCACCCATTTAATAGGCCCGATGATCAAGGATCACTTAGCCCTAAGGTGGACCTTTTGCGGACGGAGCTCAGTAAATACTTCGATCATTCCAGTGACACCAAGTGCATTATCTTTACCAAGATGCGCTATACGGCGCGGGTGTTGTTCGAGCTCTTTACAGAGTTGAATCTGCCGTGTTTGCGTCCCGGAGTACTCGTCGGTGTGCGATCCAGTGATTTAGCTGGCATGAACATTACATTCCGACAACAGTTCATTTCACTGGTGAAGTTTAGGAGAGGTGAGGTTAATTGCCTGGTAGGTGCAGGCCGGAACTATGACTTGAATTGTGCTGGCTGACTGCATTCAGTTTGCCACTTCCGTGGCCGAGGAGGGACTCGATATTCCGGACTGCAACTTGGTTGTCAGGTGTGATGCTTTCCAATAGCGTATTGATTTGTTGAAACCGCTGATAGATGAAAGGTTTGATTTGTATCATACTCTGATTCAGTATGTGCAAAGTCGAGGTCGAGCGAGGCATTCTGAGTCGACGGTCAGTATCTCAATCCGCCCAAGGCATGAATGAACCATCTAACAACGAACAATGCAGTACGCTAGCATGATCGAAATGGAAAACCTAGAGCAAAAGGCACGATTAGCGGAAGTCCATGATGCTGAGGTATGTTGACTCAAATCTGGCGGCATGAAAAAGCCTCTCATACATACTTAGAAAGTTATGCAAGATTTCTGTGAAGCCCTCCCAAAAGACCGGTTGCTTCATGGAAGCGAGCATGACTCCAAAACAATCCTCCAGAAAGAAGAGGGCAAAAGAGCGTACAAGATATTATCCACGGGCGCGCAATTGACGTACCACTCGGCTATGGTTGTTCTTGCACGTTATGCCAGTTCTTTGGTGAGCATCACTTCATGAAATTAGTATACACTGCTAACAAGGGGGCGCTATACAGCAATATGAGAAAGAGGCATCGACTGAAGTCACATATCTTACTTTTCCCGTGAAGAATACCTTCGTTTGCGAAATCGTCTTGCCGGAGAAGTCGCCTATTCGAGGACTGACAGGAAGTCCGGCAATGAAGAAATCAACAGCAAAGCAGTCCGCGGCATTTGATACTTGTCTCCTTCTACGGAAGCATAAACTACTGGACGATCACTTCAATTCAATATATCACAGGCGGCTGCCGGTCATGCGGAATGCAAAGTTGGCCATCACCTCGAAGCACACGAATCAATACGATATGATATCGAAACCCTCCTTTTGGGAAAGTTCGCAGGAAGCTATCCCGTCCAAGCTCTATGCAGTTACCCTTTCATTCAGACCTTCAAAGGCCCTTACACGAAAGCATGATAACCTAGTCCTACTGACTCGTGGAAAACTTCCAGAACTTCCGGAATTCGCAGTTTTCCTTGACGACGATGTTGAGACCACTGTCAGCTCAAGGGACATGCAAGAAGCCATAAATGTCTCTGCCGAAGAGTTAGAATGCCTGACGGATTTCACCCTCCGTGTCTTTCAAGACGTGTTTAATAAGGTTTACAGTCGGGAGCCCGAGAAGATGCCTTATTGGATTGCTCCTGCGATGACGCCCGCAGTGCAGGATGAAACCATCCAGCTCCGAAGCTTAGTCGATTGGGAGGCCATACTATTTGTCCAGGCTAACGAGGAAATTCAGTTTTCAGAGGGCATGGATCCAGAGTCATTAGTCGACCGCCTTGTTTACGATCCTTGGGATGGTAGGTTTCGACTTTTCACAACTGGCGTTGATGATACTCTGTGTCCAACAGATTTGCCACCCTCATTCGTACCTCGCCGGCGGCACATGGACAGTATTATAAGCTACAGTGTTAGTTTGTCGAAGAATTCGAGGGGCAGGTTCTTTTCGAAGTGCAATTGGAATCAGCCAGTTTTCCATGCAGATTTGGTCCGTCTTCGAAGAAACCTACTAGACAGAATGATGGACCACGAAAGATATTCAGAAAACAAATGTGTTGTTTGCTTGGAGCCAATGAAGATATCAACTGTTTGTGCCCTCCCTTGCATTATGTCTTCTGTCTCTTCTGACCTCAGTACCAGATCCCGCCATATGTTGCTACTTCTTGCTTCGCTTTCCCGGCCATTATCAGTAGAATGGAGTCATATCTGATAGCTTTACAAGGCTGCAGGACCTTGAACCTCGTGGTCAAACCAGATTATGCCTTGGAGGCGTTCACGAAGGATTCCGACAATACCGACGAGCATAGAGGCCAGCAGGTTCACTTCCAACGTGGAATGGGAAGAAATTATGAGCGGCTTGAATTCCTAGGAGACAGCTTCCTCAAAATGGCAACATCAATTGCTTTGTTTACGCAGAACCCGGACGATGACGAATATGATTACCACGTGAACCGAATGTGCCTTATTTGTAACAAGAACCTCTTCAACTCGGCCATCAAGAAACGCCTTTATATGTACATTCGAAGCCGTGGATTCTCCAGGTATGTATACCCTTTGCGACACAACTGTACATATATTTAACCAAATGACTCGCGCTAGGCACGCGTGGTATCCAGCGGGCCCTACGCTTCTATACGGTAAGGATCACAGCAAAAAGGTCACTTCAGAAAGCAAGCACGCCCTGGGAGAGAAGACCATCGCAGATGTCTGCGAAGCATTGATAGGTGGAGCGCTGCTTTCTGGTGGCCCTGAGAACCGATTCGACATGGCCGTTAAAGCAGTCAGCGCAATGGTCGACAGCTCCAACCATACCGCGTCATGCTGGAAAGACTATTATAGTCACTACTCCCTTCCCAACTACCAGCTCGTAAATGCAAATGGGTTCGAGGTTGACCTTGCCCAAAAGGTTGAGGCGAAGTTGGGCTACCGATTTGTGTATCCCCGATTATTACAATCAGCCTTTACTCATCCCTCCTACCCATCGGCTTGGGCCAAGGTGCCTTGCTACCAAAGGCTTGAATTTTTAGGAGATTCATTGCTGGATATGGTCTGCGTTGAGGACTTATTCAAGCGGTTTCCTGATAGGGACCCCCAGTGGCTTACCGAGCATAAGGTACGTGATGCGAGTAGAGATTGCCGTGGGCACGACTAACGTGTACTACTAGATGGCAATGGTATCGAACAAATTCCTTGGCGCCCTAGCAGTGAGGTTGGGACTGCACACACATCTTAGACATTTCAGCAATCCCTTGCAGTCGCAGATTACCCATTATGCGGAGGAAATACAAATTGCGGAGTCCGAAAGTGAGGGCGCTGTGAATTACTGGCTTGCTACTAAGGATTCGCCCAAGGTAACCCTAGTTTTCCGAATTTAAGTGTGTTGATACTGACTGGGATTATAGTGTCTGCCTGATATGGTCGAAGCCTATCTTGGGGCAATATTTGTTGACTCGAATTTCGATTACAAGGTGATTGAGACGTTCTTCGAGAAATACATCAAGCCGTACTTCCGCGACATGTCGATATACGATGCCTTTGCAAATAAGCACCCAACCGTAAGACCACCAGACCTTTATAGACTTAATTAGTAATAGTCTATTATCAATAGCTAACTACCCAAAGACCTATCTCCATAACAGACTTACAAACGAATATGGATGCACCAACTACTGCCTGAAAGCAGGCGAATTCCCAGCTGTAGATGGAGCCCCAGCCAGTGCGTTCGCCGCTGTGATTGTGCACAGTGTTGTGATTGCTGAGGGCACCGCATCTTCAGGTCGGTATGCTAAAATCAAGGCAAGCGAGAAAGCGTTGGCTGTACTCGATATGTCCCTCGCTGGATTCCGGAAAAAGTACCACTGCAAATGCCAGAAGGCCAGCAATGACCAAAGTATGGATGTCGGGACCGCAATTTAATCACACCAAATATACCGAGGAGGCTCCTATAATTTACAGAAAACCATTGTAGAACTCAATCCAAGTTGCCGTCTCCAAATGATCCCTGCCATAACGTACATGATATGATGTAGTGTCGCCAGCGGAATGGATCAGGAACAGTGCAGGACCCATGGTTGGCAGAGCCGCGGGACGTCACATGGAGCGCTAACCCTATAGGGACTAGCACGATATCTCCCCCCCTGATGACCGAAACACGGCGGCCGCGTCCCACTCTGTAGAGAAACTGATGAACAATTGTGGACAGATCATGACCGTTTGAATCTACGGACGGGCTTAACCTTCGTCTTTTCTTCCTTATTCCAGTCAGTTTATTCAGATAAATACCTTAATTTTCATTTTTTCCTTATTTTGTTGCATTCTTTTCTGTTTGTGAATATTCTCCACCGCAAGTCTGGCGGACGGCGCGTCTTGTGACTGGACTGTCAACATATCCCACCCTTTCAGCCACACCACGCCAGGCCCTCCAATCTTTCTACGAACTAGCGTCCTAACGACTAATGCTCATTGCGATCCGGAATCTATAAAGTTTGAGTGATGGAGGTTGTCTCGACAGAGGTGCCCAATGGGGTGCCGGGGCCGGCCCAGGCATCGTTGGTGGATGCAGGTACAGTGATTCAATACTTGACGGAAGTGCTGCAAGTGACTTTGGGGGCTCTGAAAACCGAGCTCGAAGGCACGGGCAGCTTGCTCTCACCGGCCAAGTACGATGACACGGTGCAGCGGTGTATGCGGTTCGCTTCAGAGGCGCAGGTCGCTCTGTATGTGCAAAAGGATCTGGTGGCGTCTGAAGAGACGGATGACGCAGTAGATGGTCAAGGTATGTGTGATATTGTTTGGTGTTGCTTCAGGGTACAGAGCTAACCTATGATGGCTGTAGCATCATCTGCTCAGTATGTGTACAATCTTTCCACCGAAATCTCCTCTTCCTCTACGACGATCTCGTCGGTTGCCTTTATTAAGCGTCCCGCTCCGATTGATCCTACGGTTCCTATCGCGACGCAGATTCAGGTTATGAACCTTCCCGGTCTTGCTTCGCTCAGCCAAGCGCAGGCTCATCAGGGTACTTCCATGTCGCCATACGAGATTCTACACTTGTTGGTCCATCATGGGCTGAGCCCTTACTTCGAGGCCTACACACGGAACCAGGACGCGGTGACTGGTTCCAAGCCGAGGACGGACACAGAGGCAAAGACAGGTGTGCCCGGGACGAAGAAAAAGTTTGCAGAGCTGGAACTCGGGCTTCTGCATTTGCAGCAAAACGTCGAGATTCCGGCTCTGAACCTGCCTCTGCATGAAGTCGTCCAGACTGCTTTGGATGAGGCAGAATCGCGGGGTGTCCGGCCTTCAGTGGATCTGATTCCTCCTACGGTCCTGGAAAACAGTGCGTTTATTAACAGCATTCAGAATACCGTCAACGCTTGGATTCGGTCAATCCAGACGACGACGAAGATGTCTCGCGACGCTGATAGCGGGTCAGCTGCCCAGGAAATTAATTTCTGGTTGTCGATGGAGACTGCGCTGGAGGGAATCGAGAACCAACTTCGTGGCGATGGGGTTCAGTTGACCATGGATATCCTCCGTCATGCCAAACGCTACCAGGCCACTCTCAGTTTCGTTGCAGATACCGGTCTGCGAGAAGCCACGGACCTGGTCCAGAAATACAACCAGCTGATGCGGGACTTTCCCTTAGATGAGTTGCTGTCGGCTACGACGCTGCAGAAGGTCCAGGAGTCCTTGAATCTGATCTTCGGCCACCTAAATAAGAAATTGAAGATTTGTCCTTACCCGATCAAGCGAGCTCTTGCGCTTGTCGAAGCTATTTCCGGTGACCTCGATTCACAAATCCATGCATTACTCCACGGCCGAACCATTCTACACCTGGACTACCGTGAATTCCGTTCGTTGATGAAGACCGCTGGTGCGATTTGGCGGACCTGGGACGAGAATTTGAAGGAGTTCACCAGTGTAGCTCGTGACTCTACTCGGCGCCGAAACGAGAAGTTCATTCCGATCAAGATCGCGGCACGCCACGAGAAGACGCAGGAACGGCTGAAGTACATTAACACCTTCCGAGTCAACCATGAGCAGCTTCAAAGAACCATTGTCAATGTTCTTGGTCCGAAGAGCTCGTCCGCTGGGGAAACTGCAGCAGGCGCTGGCTCTGACGGAGCTGTGATCGTGGAAGAAATCGGAGACGTTGACGCTGTGGAAGAAGTGGCGCAAGCTTATTCAGCGCTGAAGAATGTCGATGTCCTGGACGTGTCTCCGGAGGGTACTCAGCTCTGGATCCAGGAGGAAATCGCTTACAATGAACGGACTTCGCGTGTCGAGAACTCCATCATTGCCCGTTTGCGGGACCGCTTGGCTACAGCAAAGAACGCCAACGAGATGTTCCGAGTCTTCTCCAAGTTCAACGCACTCCTTGTCCGTCCCAAGATTCGGGGAGCTATTGGCGAGTACCAAACCCAGCTCATTGAGAATGTCAAACAGGACATCTCTGCCTTGCACGAACGTTTCAAGCACCAGTATGGTTATTCGGAGGCGCATGCCATGTCTCAACTGCGCGATCTGCCACCTGTCTCTGGTGCCATTGTTTGGGCACGCCAAATCGAGCGCCAGCTTGATGGCTACATGCGAAAGGTCGAGGATGTTCTTGGAGAAGACTGGCCTCTACATTCTGAAGGTCAGAAGCTTCAGGCAGACAGCAATTTGTTCCGTAAGAAGCTCGACACTCGCCCGGTGTTTGAGTCCTGGTTACACGACGTCCAGAGAAGGCACATCTCGATCTCTGGTTACTTGTTTAACATTGTCCGCAATCGTGCTGCGGGAAATAACCTGGAGCTGGTCGTCAACTTCGATGCTCAGGTCATTGCTCTATTCAAGGAAGTCAGGAACCTAACATGGCTCAGTTTCCACGTGCCTCACGCGGTCAGCAACATTTCCAAAGTCGCTAAGCGCGTTTATCCGTATGCGATTAGTTTGATGGAGAGCGTGCGGACACTGTTGCAGACTCTTCGTTCGATTACTTCCATGTCCGAAGTCGCCATGCTTCTGAATGGATACGTTAATGATACTCAAGATATGATGGTGAAGGGCATTCGCCTCAGGTGGGAGTCGCTCGTTCACTCGTACGAACTTCATGTAAAGGAAACTGCTTTAGCGAACGGTGGCATTGAGACGCCCATTCCTTCCAGGGGTGAGAGTAAGCACGTCCAATTTGTTCGTGAGTTCGCCGGGTCTGCGTCCGTACTTCAATCCAAGACTGCTGTCCTTTCCTCCATCAACGAAAACATTCAAAAGGCAATCCTTGAACTCAAAACGTGCCCGTACGAAGCTTCTGAATTTAAACAGCGCCTTGATACGATTCAAATGGCAGTGGACAAGCTGAACTTGGAGAACTACGTGAACCTTGGATATTGGGTTACCAACTTGAACCAGAAGATCGAGGCGATCCTCCGTGAGCGACTCACTCGTGCTATCCGTGAATGGATCAACGCGTTTCAGGATGCGAAAGACGAGAAGCAGAACGCGCAAGTTTCTATCGGAACCCAATATCCTGCAACTGGCGAAGTCGAGTCCTTGGTGTACAAGATTGAATTCCCGGAACTCACGCATGAGATCTCGATGCGAAATCAAGTGCTCCATCTCGAACCACCGTTGCAGTATGCTCGCGCGAGCTGGTTCTCGCAATTCGATCACTGGCTGGGAGTGATCTGTAACCTAGAGAAGATCAAATCTTCCCGGTACCAGCTTTCGATTGAGATCGAGCAAGTCAATCTCTCCGAATCTTGCTTCGCCAACCTCCCGCAATTCTGCACAGACGGACTCAATCAAGTTTACGGTGCTGTCGAGACCCGTCTGAAGGAAGTTTCCGAGTACGTAGATAAGTGGTTGCAATTCCAGTCCCTCTGGGATCTGCAGTCCGAGCATGTCTATGATATTCTGGGCGATGACCTGTCGCAATGGCTCCAGCTTCTCCAGGAGATCCGAAAGAGTCGTGCCACTTTCGATACCTCTGAAGTCAGCCGCTCCTTCGGAAACATCAAGATCGACTATGAGCAAGTGCAGACCAGGGTCAATTCCAAGTACGACCAGTGGCAGCATGAAATCCTTCTCAAGTTCGGCTCCAAACTTGGGGGTCGTATGAGAGAGGTACATTCCGACATTGCGTCTGCCCGTCGGGATTTGGAGGGTCAAACACTGGAAGCCTCCTCTACTGCTCATGCGGTGTCTTTTATCACCATCGTTCAGCAGTGCAAGCGAAAGGCTAAAGTGTGGGAGCCTGAAGTCGACTTGTTCCGACAAGGTCAGGCCACTCTTGCTCGTCAGCGTTATCAGTTTCCAGGTGACTGGCTTCATGTCGAAAACGTTGATGGTGAATGGGCCGCATTGAACGAATTGCTTGCACGCAAGAGCAAAATCGTTCAGGACCAAACTGAGGGCTTGCGCGCAAAGATTGCAGCTGAGGATAAGGTCATTGCAGACAAGATTGCAGAGGTTATCGGCCAATGGGATGAAGAGAAGCCGGTTTCCGGTACCATTCCACCCGATGAGGCATCTCGTACTTTAAGTTCGTTTCAGACTCGCCTCGAGTCTCTCCAGTCTGAGTTCGAAATGGTGTCGAAAGCGAAGGAAGCGCTTGACTTGCCTGTAAGCTCTCAGTCGTCGCTGCCGGCCATCCTGGAGGAGGTCCAGGACTTCATGTCTGTGTGGGCTGCTCTGTCAACCATCTGGAAGAGCCTAAACGATCTCCGTGAGACGCTCTGGACGAGTATCCAGCCTAGAAAGTTGCGTCAATCTATTGATGGTTTGATCAAAATGACCAAAGAAATGCCGAGCCGAATGCGTCAATATGCAGCCTTCGAGCACATCCAAAACGTGCTTCGGCAATTGTTGAAGGTCAACCCATTGCTTTCTGATATGAAGTCCGAGGCTGTCCGCGAACGACACTGGCAGAAGATCTACAAGGCTCTCAAGCCAGGGAAACGGTTCTCTCTTGTTTCCCTTACCCTTGGTGATGTTTGGGATTTGAACCTGGCGGCCACGGAAACTGTCATTCGCAACATCATAGCTCAGGCTCAGGGTGAGATGGCATTGGAGGAATTCCTGAGATCCGTGCGTGAGACGTGGCAAAACTACGCTCTCGACCTTGTCAACTATCAGAACAAGTGTCGCCTTATCCGTGGCTTCGATGACCTGTTTGCCAAGTGTAGCGAGAATCTGAACTCGTTGCAAGCCATGAGGCATTCTCCGTACTACAAAGAGTTTGAGGAGGAGGCTTCATCCTGGGAGGATAAGTTGAATCGTGTTCACGTTCTCTTTGATGTCTGGATTGATGTCCAGAGACAATGGGTCTACCTTGAAGGCGTGTTTACGGGTAATGCAGATATTAAGCACCTTCTTCCCCTTGAATCCAGCCGCTTCCAGAACATCAACTCCGAGTTCTTCGCTGTCATGAAGAAGGTCTATAAATCGCCATACGTTCTGGATATTCTCGCCATCAATGGCGTGCAGAAGTCTCTGGAAAGATTGGCCGAGTTATTGAACAAGATTCAAAAGGCTCTTGGTGAATACCTGGAGCGTGAACGTATCTCCTTTCCTCGTTTCTACTTCGTTGGTGATGAGGACTTGCTGGAGATTATCGGTAACAGTAATGACATCTTCCGTGTCGCCAAGCACTTCAAGAAAATGTTTGCCGGGTTGTCAGGATTGCTTATGGACGATGACAACAACATTGTCGGCTTTACATCGAAAGAAGGCGAGGAAGTCCGACTAAAGAAAGAGGTCAACCTGATCAAGACTCCTAGAATAAATGACTGGCTGGGTGCACTTGAGAACAACATGAAGCTGACGCTGGCTGAGCTGGTTGCGGAGGCTGTCGAGCAATTCGACACAATCTACAACTCGACGGAGGTCGACCATACAGCCTTCAACGATTTCCTTGCCAATTACCCAGCTCAAATTGTCGTTCTGGCCAGTCAGGCTATTTGGACGGACGTCGTGCAGAAGTCGCTGGAGAACGGCGGGACCAACCTTCCGGCGTTGTTCGACTCTCAGGTCCGAGTGCTGGAGCTCCTCGCCACTACTGTGCTTGGTGACCTTGACACTATTGCCAGGAAGAAATGTGAACATATGATCACGGAATTCGTCCATCAGAGGGATGTCATCTCGAAGCTCATCCAGTTCAACGCCACATCCCCGATGCATTACTTCTGGCTGCTGCAGATGCGTTACGTTTACTATAATGAGGGTGACTTCCTCGAGCGGTTGCAGGTTCATATGGCAAACGCCAAGCTCAGTTATGGATTCGAATACCTGGGTGTTCCAGAGCGCCTCGTCCGAACCCCTCTTACTGATCGCTGTTTCCTTACCCTCACCCAGGCGCTCTGTCAACGACTTGGAGGTTCTCCCTACGGCCCTGCTGGTACCGGTAAGACGGAGTCGGTCAAAGCACTGGGTCTTCAGCTCGGTCGTTTCACGCTCGTCTTCTGCTGTGACGACACCTTCGATTTCCAGGCTATGGGCCGTATCTTCCTAGGTATCTGCCAGGTTGGTGCGTGGGGTTGTTTCGATGAGTTCAACCGTCTGGAGGAGCGTATCTTGTCAGCTGTCTCACAGCAGATTCAGAACATCCAAATCGGGTTGAAGAACGCAGACGCAGGCAAGTCCGAGATTGAACTTGTTGGACGACGACTATCCGTGAACAACAACACTGGAATTTTCATCACCATGAACCCTGGCTACGCGGGACGTTCTAACCTGCCCGATAATTTGAAGAAGCTCTTCAGGAGTGTTGCCATGTCGAAGCCTGACAAGGAGCTCATTGCGGAAGTGATGTTGTTCTCCCAAGGCTTCAAGCAAGCCAAGCCTCTTTCCAAGCAAACGGTGCCTTTCTTCGACCACTGCTCTTCCCGATTGTCCAAGCAAGCACATTATGATTTCGGTTTGCGTGCTTTGAAGAGTGTTTTGGTCAGCTCTGGTGGTTTGAAGCGTACACGGATTGCTGATTCCGAGGGTGAAATAGGCCCTGATGAAGTCGTCGAACCTCAAATCATGGTCCAGAGTCTGCGCGAAACGATTGCGCCTAAGCTAGTGCGGGAAGATGTAGACACGATGCTTGACATTCAGAAGGAAGATTTCCAGGGCGTCAAGTATGTGCCGGCGAACTTTGAGAAGCTCACCGCGGCCATTCGTGAGATCGCCCACGAACAACACTTCGTTGATAGCGAGATGTGGATCACGAAAGCACTCCAGCTCTACCAAATCCAGTGTATTCACCATGGTGTGATGATGGTTGGTAGGTCAGGATCCGGTAAATCGTCGGCGTGGAAGATCCTTCTCCAAGCGTTACAACGCATTGAAGGTGTTGAAGGAGTCTCCCACATCATTGACTCCAAGGTCATGTCGAAGGAAGCGCTCTATGGTAACCTTGACGGTACTACCCGAGAATGGACAGACGGTTTGTTCACGGGTATTCTGCGTAAGATCGTGGACAACCTTCGAGGTGAGGACACAAAACGACACTGGATTGTGTTCGACGGCGACGTCGACCCTGAATGGGTTGAGAATTTGAACAGTGTTCTTGATGACAACAAGCTCTTGACTCTGCCCAATGGAGAGCGTCTAAACTTGCCTCCCAATGTCCGCATCATGTTTGAAGTCGAGACCCTCAAGTATGCTACCCTCGCCACTGTCTCCCGTTGTGGCATGGTTTGGTTCAACGAGGACACCGTCACGCCTACGATGATGATTACAAACTACGTCGAGTCTCTTCGGACGAGAACATTTGAAGACCTTGACGAGGACAGTGCCCCCGCTGGCCAAGCTGCCGTTAGCACTCTGGACGCGCAGGAAATGCTTTCGAACTGCCTCAAACATCAGCTGCAGACCGATGGGCTTGTTTTGAGAGCCTTGGCGGAAGCGAAGAAGTACAACCACATCATGGAGTTCACCGATATCCGTGCCCTCAACACCTTGTTCAGCCTTTTGAACAAGGCCTGTCGGAATGTCCTTGAATACAATGTCCAGCATGTTGACTTCCCGCTGGACCCCGAACAAATCGAGTCCTACATTTCGAAGAAACTCCTTCTCGCGCTTGTCTGGTCTTTCACGGGAGATTGTCAATTGGCGGAACGTCTAGTGTTTGGTAAATTTGTGTCTGCTCTGTCGACCATTGACCTGCCGCCTGATAATAACTCGTCGCTCATTGACTTTAACGTGACACTACCCAAGTCCGAGTGGTCCAGCTGGCAATCGCAAGTGCCCTCGATTGATATCAACACGCACTCTGTCACGCAAACCGATGTGGTCATCCCGACAGTGGACACAATCCGACATGAAGATGTGCTCTACTCGTGGCTTGCTGAGCACAAGCCGCTGTTGCTTTGCGGTCCTCCTGGATCCGGTAAAACTATGACCCTGTTCGCTGCACTCAGAAAGCTTTCGAACATGGAAGTGGTTGGCCTTAACTTCTCTAGCGCTACCACCCCCGACCTCTTGATAAAGACGTTCGAGCAATACTGTGAGTACAAGAAGACGTTGAACGGTGTCATCATGTCTCCCAACCAGATCGGTCGTTGGTTGGTTATCTTCTGTGATGAGATTAACCTTCCTGCTCCGGACCGATATGGCACACAGCGCGCCATTTCCTTCCTGAGACAGCTTGTTGAGCAGAACGGTTTCTGGAGGACTTCGGACAAAACCTGGGTTACGCTGGATCGCATTCAATTCGTTGGCGCTTGTAACCCGCCAACCGATGCTGGTCGTACGGCTATGGGCGAAAGATTCTTGCGCCATTCCCCATTGGTCATGGTTGATTACCCAGGTGAGGTCTCGCTCTCACAGATTTACGGCACGTTCAACTCTGCTATTCTCAAGATCCTTCCTCTGCTGCGTGGTTACTCTGATGCCCTCACCAAAGCCATGGTCCAATTCTATCTCGAGTCTCAGGCAAGATTCACGCCCAAGATCCAGCCCCACTATGTGTACTCACCTCGTGAACTTACTCGATGGGTGCGCGGCCTTTATGAATCTATCAAGCCCCTCGAGAGCCTTTCTCTTGAGGGATTGGTTCGCATCTGGGCACACGAGGCTTTGCGTCTCTTCCAGGATCGGCTTGTTGCGGAAGAAGAAAGGAATTGGACTGCCGATGCTGTGAGACGTATTGCTTTGGAACACTTCCCAACAATCAATGAGGAACAAGCCCTAAAGGGCCCCATTTTGTACTCCAACTGGCTTTCCAGGAACTATGCTCCGGTAGATCAAGAGCAGCTCCGCGACTTCGTCAAAGCCCGTCTCAAGACATTCTGCGAGGAAGAAGTGGATGTTCCTCTCGTGCTCTTCAACGACGTTCTCGAGCACGCACTGCGTATCGACCGAGTCTTCCGCCAGCCTCAGGGCCATCTGATTTTGATTGGAGTCAGTGGCAGTGGTAAAACCACACTGTCTCGTTTCGTTGCATGGATGAACGGTTTGAAGGTCTTCCAGATCAAGGTGCACGGAAAATACTCGTCGGAAGATTTTGACGACGATCTGCGAAGCGTTCTCCGTCGGGCTGGCTGTAAGGGTGAAAAAATCTGTTTCATCATGGATGAAGGGAACGTTCTTGACTCTGGCTTCCTCGAGCGCATGAACACCTTACTCGCCAACGCAGAAGTTCCCGGTCTGTTCGAGGGGGATGAGTTCTCTTCCTTGATGACTGCCTGTAAGGAAGGCGCTCAACGTCAAGGTCTCTTGCTTGACTCCCAGGAAGAACTGTACAGGTGGTTCACACAGCAAATCATCAAGAACCTCCATGTCGTCTTCACGATGAATCCTCCTGAAGAAGGCCTCTCTTCCAAGGCGGCTACCAGTCCTGCGCTGTTTAACCGTTGCGTTCTCGACTGGATGGGCGACTGGTCCGACCAAGCACTTTTCCAGGTTGGTGCTGAGCTTACACAGTCCGTCGATCTGGACAAGTCAAACTTTGTCGCTCCCGACAGTATCCCAGTTGCCTACCGCGAGCTTAGCTTGCCCGCTTCTCACAGGGAAGCTGTTGTCAACGCGATGGTCTATATCCATTACTCCCTGCAGAAGTTCAACAAGCGCTTGCAGAAGCAACAAGGCAGGACGACATACCTTACACCTCGTCACTATCTCGACTTCGTTGCTCAGTATGTCAAGCTGTTCAATGAAAAGCGCGAGGATCTCGAAGAACAGCAAAGGCACTTGAACGTCGGTCTGGAGAAGCTCCGGGATACTGTCGATAAAGTTAGCGATCTCCGTGGAAGTCTTGCCCAGAAGAAGTCACAGCTCGAGAAGAAGGATGCCGAAGCGAACGAGAAGCTGCAGCGCATGGTTGCAGACCAGCAAGAGGCAGAGCAACGGAAGGCAGTGTCCCTAGAGGTACAGGCCGCCCTTGACAAACAGGAACAGCAAGTTGCCGAGCGGAAGGAAGTTGTCTTGCATGATTTGGCCAGGGCCGAACCCGCCGTGTTGGAGGCCCAAAAGAGCGTGAGCAACATCAAGCGTCAGCATCTCACCGAAGTCCGTTCAATGGGTAGCCCTCCCGCCAGTGTTCGACTTGCCCTCGAAGCCGTTTGTACCTTGCTTGGTCACAAGGTCGACAGTTGGAAGACTATTCAAGGTATTGTTCGAAAAGATGATTTCATTGCCAGCATCGTCAACTATGACAATGAGCGACAGATGACTCGAGGCCATCGCACCAAGATGCAGAACGAATTTTTGTCCAAGGAAGACTTCACGTTTGAGAGAGTCAACCGTGCCAGTAAAGCTTGTGGTCCCTTGATACAGTGGGTAGAGGCTCAGGTCAACTACTCTGAGATCTTGGATCGTGTTGGCCCTCTGCGCGATGAAGTCGGGCACCTCGAAGATAAGGCTTTGCAAACCAAGGCGGAAGCGCAAGCTATCGATAACACCATCCAGGAGCTCGAGCGCAGCATTAGTACCTACAAGGATGAGTATGCTGCGCTTATTAGTGAGGTTCAGGAGATCAAGGCGGAGATGTCTAGAGTAGAGTTCAAGGTGGACCGAAGCGTGCGCTTGCTCGATAGTCTGTCGTCTGAACGTGTCCGTTGGGAAGAGGGTAGCAAGTCGTTCGAGACGCAAATCAGCACTCTTGTCGGTGATGTTCTTATGGCTGCAGCCTTCCTTGCCTACGCAGGTTTCTACGATCAGCAGTTCCGTAAGGCAATGGTCGACGACTGGGCTCAGCAATTGACACAATCTGGCATCAGCTTCAAGCCGCACAATCCAATTACAGAGTACTTGTCCAATGCTGATGAGCGTCTGACTTGGCAAGATCACTCGCTTCCGGTTGACGACCTCTGTACAGAGAACGCCATTGTCCTGAAGCGATTCAACAGATATCCTCTTGTCATCGATCCTTCTGGCCGTGTTACGGAGTTTCTGCAGAAGGAAAGCACCGACAGGAAGCTTACTGTTACTAGCTTTCTGGACGATTCCTTTGTCAAGCAACTGGAAAGCGCTTTGCGATTTGGAAACCCGATCCTCATCCAGGATGCCGAACACTTGGATCCGATCCTAAACCACGTTCTTAACAAGGAATATCAGAAAACTGGCGGTCGTGTCCTAATTCAGCTTGGCAAGCAGGAGATTGACTTTTCTCCCTCTTTCCGATTGTTCCTTTCGACCAGGGACCCATCTGCATCCTTCCCACCGGATGTGTGCAGTAGGACGACTTTTGTCAACTTCACTGTCACACAGAGCAGCTTGCAGACGCAGTCGCTGAACGATGTGCTGAAGTTCGAGCGTCCTGACGTGGATGAGCGACGTACGAACCTCGTCAAGATGCAGGGAGAATTCAAGGTCCACCTGCGTCAACTGGAGAAACGACTTTTGCAGGCATTGAATGAGTCTCGTGGCAATATTCTCGATGATGATAATGTCATCGAGACCCTTGAAACACTCAAAAAGGAAGCAGCCGAGATTTCAAAGAAGATGGCTGAGACAGAAGGTGTTATGACAGAAGTGGAGAATGTCACTAACAACTACAGCATTATTGCCAGATCTTGCAGTGCTGTGTTTGCAGTATTGGAGCAGCTGCACCACATTAACCATTTCTATCAGTTCTCACTCCAGTACTTTGTCGACATCTTCAACTCGGTCCTCTATCAAAACAAGCAGCTCGCCCAAGAGAAGAACCATTCGGCTCGTGTCCAAATCATCATTCGGGGACTCTTCATTACGACCTATCAGCGCACCTCGTTAGGATTGGTTCATAAGGATCGTATCACGTTGGCTATGCTACTCGCCCAGGCAACTCCTTATCCCATGGACAAAGGCATTATCGATATCATCCTCGATGGTTCGGTGGAAAGCGCAGACCTATCTACCACGCCAGAGCTCCGCGAGCAGGTACTGAACAAACTCGCAAACATGTCTCTCTTTAAAACGAACTTCCCGTCGGTATCGTCGGGACAGTGGGATCATTTCCTTAGCGAGGAACTGGCAGAGAACGTCGTGCCTGCGCTCTGGGATGAAAACGCGCAGACATTCGATCAGCTGCTTCGGTCGCTGCTACTTGTCAAACTCTGCAGAATGGACCGGTTTGTTCCCACTGCCGAACGCTTCATCGGGGCTGTCTTTGGCCATGAACTCTTCGAAGGTAGCGGTGACTTGAAGGATATCGTGGACCAAGTCACAGCGACGAGACCGATTTCTCTCAGCTCGAGCCCTGGATTTGATGCCAGTTACAAGGTTGATGCTCTGGTCGAGCGTACCCAATCGACTTGCGCCAACATTGCAATGGGATCCAACGAAGGCCTCGAGAGTGCCGACAAGGCAATTAGCAACGCTGCTGCTGCAGGAGACTGGGTGCTGGTTAAGAACGTGCATTTGGTGCCGTCTTGGCTCCAGAGTCTTGAGAAGCGACTTGACTCCCTTAAGCCTCACAAGGAATTCAGACTCTTCCTTTCGATGGAATCAAGCCCCAAGATCCCGGTCAACCTCATTCGAGCTTCTCGGGTGCTCATGTACGAGCAGCCAGCGGGTATTCGTGCCAACATGAAGGACTCACTGTCTACATTGTCCTTGCGCGCCAGCAAACCTCCAGTCGAAAAGGCCCGTGTCTACCTCTTGCTTTGCTTCTTGCATGCTGTTCTCCAAGAGCGTCTCCGCTACGCGCCTAGCCTGGGTTGGAAGGGCTTCTGGGAGTTCAATGACAGCGACGTAAGTCCAATCGACCCAACACGCACAATTATAGAATCCAAACTAACATGATCTCAACAGTACGAATGCTCTGCATTTATCATCGATTACTGGGTCGAAACGGTCGCGCAAGGCCGGTCCAACGTCGCACCCCAGAAACTCCCCTGGGACATGATCCGCACCCTGGTGACTGAGATGTACGGCGGCAAGATTGACGACAGCGACGACTTCCAGCAACTCGAAACCCTCGTAGCCAACTTCCTCACGCCGTCCGCCTTCGAAGAAGACTACAACATCGTCTCCGGAGTCCAGGAACAGAGCGACTCGCTCATTCTCCCCGGACAAACCAGTATCCGCGATTTCATGGAGTGGGTCAACAACCTGCCGGAGAGAGAACCACCGACGTATCTCGGATTGCCAGCGAATGCAGAGAAGTTGTTGCTTGTTGGACATGGAAGGCAGATGATTTCTGATTTGGCAAGAGTGACGACTTTGTTGGATGAGGGGGAACAATTGATGGTCGATGCTTAGTTATTTTTGAATGATCCTGTTTGCATGAATTTATTGGTAATTTGGCAATGGAATTTTAGAATGGTTTCCTAAGGATGCCCAATGCCTCTGTTAATGTAGGATTGGTACGAAAATATATCTCCGTTCCACTTCAGGGATCAGTCAACATCTCGACGCCGTGTGCAACACTTAACAACCAGGAGGATGCCATTAGTTATTTCGAGTAACGCACCATCCGATTTTAGATACAATCTTATCTCAAATGACACCACAATGAAGACATGCGCAACCAGACACCACAGTTCATACTAGCGAACAGCAAGCCAGAGACGAAAACTCAGAAGCAGAAGACAACACTCCTATGCAGTACCAAAGCCATAGACGGGATTTCCTATCTTTTCCACACTCTTCCTGTTAGCCAGTTGTCCTTCAAAACCAGATAGAGAGATTTGCATTATGGGGGAGACTTACGCGATTCAAGGCGTAGATCACCTAGTTAGTTATCATCAGTTAATAAGGCATGCTCTGGGGTAGTTAGGGCGGGGGTGCTGGATGTGTAACTTACGTCTCGAGTTGTGACAGTCTATCCCGCGCCGGTACTCCAGGTAAGCAACAGTGCAAGAACGAGACAAGCGCAAAGAGGGAAGAAAAGAAGTATTCCTCACCTTACGGTCATGCCGTGGAGTCTGCGCCGACTCAAGCACAATAGCAACCTGACTAAGGATCTATAGGTTATTCCGAAATCAACATGTATCAGTGAGGTAGCTCAGAGAAGTAGTCTACTTCCAACACTCAATCCAATCCATAGAATACAGGGTAGAGCATACCTGGGACAATCTCTCTTTGACGACACCACGGACTTCATCATAGATCTCCCGTTTCATGCGGATAACGCCTCCACGGCGGGCGAGACGGCTATTTTTCCATTTTAGAAGAGCATATCTGGTAACCAGGGGGTTTGTTTCCTCCTACCGGATAGACGGCCTGGCTAGACGCAGCGCAAAAGTGTTAGTAGTAGTCAGTGGCATCGTTGATAACTAGGTAATCGTGGTGGAGGCTTACTGATTCCTAGGATGTTTTCCTTTGGCTTCCTAAAGATATGCAAATTAGAATGGTTGGTCGGTTCAGGGTCAAAGTCAGGGTTAAGCGGTGGTGGCTGGCTTACTTGCGGTAAGAGGGTTTGATGTGCGCCATACGGCCAGGCCTGACTGGGAGGGTGTGATGTTGAGGTGCCATGCTTTGTAGTTGGAATGCTTGAGTAGAGTACGGTTGTAGTCGACTAAATTGACTTCATTCTGAGACTAAGGGACTTAAGGAGTAAGGCTCAACACAGTGAATGTATAACAATAATAGCTAGTCATGGAAAGCAAAAAATGTGCAGGAAGAATAAGGGTGGTTGGCGTGTTACTGTTCGGGTGTTGGAAGTGAATACTCAAGACAACCAATTAAGTAACAGTGAAGCAGAAAGAGGAGAAGAGGGAAGAGGGGAAGAAAGATGAGAAGCGCAGTACGAGTATATATCAATAGAATTAAGCAGACTTATTAAGGGGGGTGGTGTGGGTGGATTAATAGGAATTTCGGATCGTGTTGAATAGGTGCATAGGCATCATCGACTTTCGAATAAAAATAGAAAGCAATCGTGCATACAAACGCCACCGTCGAGTTCCGAAAATAATGCTTTGGATACTCATGATATGAAACTGGCCTCAGAGAACATGCTTCCCTCCTCAGCAACTTCGGTGTCGCCGATTTTGAGCTTCAATGTAAGCTTGTCTTGGGGTGAATACTGCAGGGCCATTATTAGTTTTTTTCCAAACTCAAAGTGAGCCATGTTACTAGTTGCATACCTGGAAAATGTAAGGCCTTGTACCCGCAACACTGCCGGCAATTGTCTTGATAAAACCTGGAACCTCCGCCATGACATCGATCCGGTCCAATCGGTTGCCGAGAGAACCATCCAACTCGGCGTGGACAACCTTCTCATCTTTTGACTTCCCATCCCAGACCCATTTGATGGACTTGGGCTCGGGCCACTCGCTCTCTTCATCCCGAGCGGTTTCAGTATGGGTTGCTGAATTGGTGACGCCAGCGTACAAGATCTCCTTATCGTTGACAATACCACCGACGTTGACAACCGTCGACTCATACGAGGGTGGTGTTGTATACTCCATCATGACGGCAGAATAGTTCGGTGTTTGGAAGTTGACAAAGTTCCACCGGGCGGCTAAGCATATGAGTTAGCAACAACAATGCAAAAAGCCGAAAGAGGTATCATTGGGAAATATTTACCAGCGTGATGAGGCTTCATGCCCTGAAGCGCATGGATGAACATACCCCGGCCCGTGAGGTCAAAAGTCTGTTCCCTGGTCTTAAGGGACCCCTGCACGGTACACCGGGGCCAGAACGCATGGAACATAGACCCCCATGGGTTCTGGGGATCGGTGCCAAATCTCGTAGTTCCATCCTTACCGACCACGAAACCCGGCGACGCCCGGGTGAAGGTCAACTCCACCAGACAATCTTCGTTGACGGAGGATTTGACGGTGTAGGCATTGGCTTCTTCGTTGAGCGAGACTGTCAAGTTATCCGCACCGAAGGAAAGCATGCTCTCATCGAACATGAAGTTCTGGAGGGGATCAGAATGCCAGTTGTGGGGACCATCGCCTTTGAGGTTGTAGATCTTCGTATTGAAATGAGCGGTGGTATGGATGCCACTATAGGAAAATCCGATATTAGCCTGAAGTATAGAACAGAAACCAGGCAGGCAGTCCTCACACGATATTGCTGTAAAGGACCTGCACCATGACCAAGGTGCCGTTATCGGCCATGATATAGAAGGTCTGAGTCTCGACATTGGTATACTGGTAGGCCCTCCAACGCAAGTCATCCTTGGTCATTTCGGTATAACTAGCAGCTCCGGTCTGTTTAGCGACGGAGTGGATGGAATCGGGGCCATAATTTGGTTCCTGGGTGCCAGCAACAGTGGCCAGACTGAAGATCGCACACGATGAAGATCAGCAAACTCGACTTTGTACCTCGACTTGGGAGGGGAAGTTGTTGAGATCATACGTCGATTTGAGCCAGTTCATGATGAACAAATAGGTATTGATACTATGACTGATCCGATGAAGCAAAGACAATAACACAGGAAAGATAACGAATTTTTAGGGGAATAGTCAAGAAAGAGAATGGCTGGCAACGTTCGAAGGGAGAGGAGGGAAAACAATAATCAGTAGTTAAGCGCGCGGGGCAAAGGGGTAGAGAGAAGATCCGGAGGTTCACGGCAAACTAGTAGTGACCACACACGAGGAGCGGGCTTGATCCGAGGATAGGGAACGTCTCAAATACACTGATGCCCAAATAGAGAACGGCAACACAACATATACTGTCTTGTGTAGATGGTTGAACAGTAGCTTGCGAGGAATGACGTCCAGCACTTCCGGCGGCTGTTGCGCTTCTCGCTTGATGGCGCTAAACCGCATCGGGAAGCGCCAACAGCTTATCTAAGCAGCATCAGGAACTCCGCCAAAAAATCCCAAGAGGAATTGAACCCCCCGTTATTTGACGCATTGCAATTCGGTCTGTGAGCTACGCAGTCGAAAAGGATCCATCATGTCGAAACAGGCGTTGGTCAAGGACCAGATCGTAAAGCTCATTGTGGGCGCTGGCCAAGCCAGTCCCAGCCCTCCTGTTGGTCCGGCGCTGGGTAGCAAAGGTGTGAAGAGCATGGACTTTTGCAAGGCAAGTTTTGGCATGCCATGTGATTTGAGTTTCTACGATTTACTGACAGGGCACTGTCCGTCTATAGGAATTTAACGCCCGAACTGCACACATCCACCCCGGCGTGCCCATGCCCGCGCGGGTGACAGTGCGTCCAGACCGATCGTTTACCTTCGACCTGCGCACCCCGACGACGTCCTGGCTGCTATTGCAAGCGGCAAACGTGGAGCCGCGCAAGAACCGCGTGCGGGGCGCGATGAACCCCGGACATGAGAGTATCGGCCAGGTATCGTTGAAGCATGTGTATGAGATTGCGCGCATCAAGCAGTCTGAGACTCGGTTATCGGGGTTGGGGATGCAGGGATTGTGTAAGAGTATTATCTCGCAGGCCAAGTCGATGGGCATCAAGGTTGCGCCATAATGCCGCGGGAAAAAGCGATGAGGATATTGTCGACTACGAGGGCTATATTGCAGACGGATGTTATCCGTCGTATGTCATGACACTGGCGTTTTGGAATGGAAATACTGTATTATAGGTTGCATCTGCTGAGCATGTCTTGAGTCAGTTGGCCGGTTTGGACAAAAAGAGATTACGTCCATATGCATGGCTCCGTTGGAACCTATAGTACGGAGTAAGTACGGGGCACACAACACATCGTTCTGACATGTAAGACGGAGATTGGAGGAACACTGCATGGAACATGGCTGGAGTATTCCAGAAGGTTTCGAATGATGGCACAGGACCGCTTGGCATATGAATGAGCATTCGTTGACGCTGGCTGTTTTATGCTTGTAACTACGTATACTGACCTAACGTAATCCACTAGCGAGCGGCGCATCTCTGTATTCCATATACAATAGCACTTCTTATAGCCTCAATATCTCAGCAACCAATAGATATAGAGAATAACTTATAAGGTAAAGTATATATACAAGCTAGAAGAAGGTACATCTATTCCTTTCTTTCTTTCTTTCTTTTTCTTCCCCTCT